>OY754989.1:852585-1145085 GCA_963576475.1 Molanna angustata | reverse complement strand
CTCAGACCGGTAATGTCCGATCCATGCATCTCAAAGGAAGCCAAAATTACCGTTCATAATGCAATTGTAGTGCCTACTTTGACGTATGCCAGTGAAACATGGACGTGGCATAAAAGTAGAAAAAATGCTGTGTAAATTAGATTCTTGAGTAAAATATTCACTTAATAATCTGATCGCCGTGGCACAGTTGGTAAGCCGTTCTGTTTCTGTCCGGGCGTCCTGGGTTCGATTCCCAGCAGAGGAGAAATTTATTTAAATTTATTTCTCATGCAAATATTGCTTCTCTGGGCTGGAAACACTGGTAAGTTGGAAGAAATGGCAATAAACTCGCCACTTGCTCAGGGTGCAAGGAAGTGTTCATTATTATTATTATAATATTTTATCATATATAGAACTATATATAATAGAATAAAAAATAAGCTCAAAAGGAGAGAATGCAAGATAAAGAGGCATATTATACATATATTTCCTGGCGCTCCGTAGCGGCCGGGCGCAATTCATTGTGCTCCGTGGAATATTTAGATTTACACCGGGTATTCCAAATTTTTAGTTATAAAAGTTGTGCAAGACTACTAGTAAAACAATTGTGAGTGCTTTGTGATATAATTTTTCAGTATATTTTTATGTATTTATAGAGGTACAAAACAAAAACAGTTACAAAACTCAGTGAATATTTTAAATAAATTTTGACTTTGACAAGTTTAGTGTTAGCATCGGTGATACGAAACGGACCCATTCGGGGCAGGTTCATTTTTTGTATTATAGCAGGTCAAACACATGTGCACCCAGTGAATACAAATGTTTAGGTGTTGGGTATAACAGCCCACAGATATTGACCACATGTTGGACGGATTTTGACCGACGACGACCACTATGGAATGCAGCCATCGACACCCCATAATACATAAGTATACCCACGAATACCTACTTAGCCTTAAATACAACACAAAAAATCTACAGCAAAATATTATTGACATAACCCGGAATGCAAATTTACAAAAGAAATTCATTAAACGACAGCGAGGATGCCGTGGAGGAAAACATAAGAAAACACTCTCTTTGGAACAACATACCATGCAAAATATAATCAAACCACTTACATCATCTCTTCAATCAAAAATCGACCACCCATTGTCAAAGCGCCATGGAGTGCCCATTCCCAGAAGAGTGGCCATCGGACACTGGAATGCGCGGTCCCTAAACAACAAAGCGGAGGATATCGTGGATGTTATCCGTCAAAACAAGCTCAACGTTTTGTGTGTAACAGAAACATGGCACGATGACCACAACACCGTGTCACTGAAAAGGCTTCACTCTCAGGGTCTCATCGTCGTCGAGGAAGCCAGACAGCGAAAACAACATACCAACACACTCAAGACGAATCACGGAGGAATCGCCTTAATTGGAACACAAGGATTACGTATCGCCAAAATCCCAATAGGAGAATTCCAGAGCTTCGAGTGTTTAGGATGTCGGATATCTTCTGGCAGTTCCTATTTCATCATCATCACCATATATAGACCTGGATCAAAACCTGTGACAGATTTATTTTTTAATGAACTCTCTCTTCTATTAGGAAAAACTATATTAATTAACACGCAACATATTTATATAACGGGAGATTTTAACATTCACTTGGAGCAATATACTAACCCAATCAGAGTCAGATTTATTGATATACTAACATCCTTTGGACTAGCACAATACATTCAAAAACCGACACATGACGCCGGGGGAATACTCGATTTGTTAATATGCAGAGCTGGCAACGAGGAGCTAGACCCACAAATAACTGACATTGGTCTATCAGATCACCGACTTATTTACACGACAATCAACCTTACCCCACATCCACCAGAATATCACACCATAAAATCTCGAGCATGGAGAAATTTCAATATTAAAAACTTTAAACTCGAACTTCAACAGTCTCCTCTATGTAACCTGGATCAACTTGAAACTCTCACAATTGACGAACTGACCGTTTGCTACGACAATACACTGACAGACCTTTTAAATAAACATGCTCCTGAACAAACGACAAGACGACAAATTCGAATTTCAGACAAGTGGTTCGACCAGGAATGCAGAAATGCAAAAAGAGAAATGAGAAGACAAGAGAGAGCTTTTAAAAAACAAAAAACAGTCGATAGACATAAATGGATAGAGGCCCAGAATAACTACAGACACGTTATTAAAACAAAGAAAAACGCTTACTGGACGGAAAAAATCAACTCTGAACGAGGCGACCCCCAACGCATGTGGAGATCCCTCAATTCTGTCTTGGGACAGTCGACACAACTGCCAACTATAGACCTGTCTCCCAATGACGTTTCTAATTTTTTCCATAACAAAATACAAAATATTCTCAATAATACAACCTCTTCTGATGCACCATCTTACGAAGCAAACAATAAAGCAAAAATTAGCTCATTCGATGAGACTAATACAGCTGAAATTCAAAAGATCATCCAAAACTCAATATCCAAAAACTGCTCTCTCGACCCCATTCCAACATGGCTCCTAAAAAAGTGTTCTCACGAACTGTCTCCTTTCATAACTAAGATATGTAACATCTCCCTGAATTCTGGCGTTGTACCAAACCTCTTCAAGAAGGCCTTAGTCACTCCAATATTAAAAAAGACATCTCTCGACCCTGGTGATTTAAATAACTACAGGCCAGTATCCAACTTATCTTTCTTGTCGAAATTACTAGAGAAAATCGTCGCTTCACGCATCAACTATTTTATCGAATCACAAGATATGTTCGCCACCCACCAGTCTGCATACAGAAAGCACCACTCCACAGAAACGGGTCTCCTTCGATTACTTTCAGATGTAATCCTAGCAACAGAAACAGGCAATCTAGTTCTTCTTTCATTCCTGGATATGAGCGCAGCCTTTGACACAGTCGACCATCCGTTTCTTCTAAACAGACTGAACATATCCTACGGATTTCAGGGTAAAGCCCACTTGTGGCTGAAATCCTATTTACAAAATCGCTCTCAAAGCATAACTATAAATAAAGAAAAGTCTTCCCCTTCAAAGGTGATGACAGGTGTTCCCCAGGGCTCCGTGCTTGGCCCGCTACTTTTCACGCTATACACAAAAGACATCTTTAATATAGTAAAATCTCACGGTCTTCTCGCACATTGCTACGCTGACGACTGGCAGCTGTACTTTTACTCGACTCCAAGTGAATCTTTGCTTCTAAAAGACAAAATTTGTCTATGTATCGGAGAAATAGAGCGGTGGATGTCCTCTAATAAACTAAAATTAAATCCAACTAAAACCGAATTTCTCTGGACGGCCACATGCCGCCGGCAACATCACATAGACAACACTCCCATCTCAGTCGCAGACACTGACATTACTCCAAAATCCACAGTTAAACTTCTCGGAATACATCTCGATTCCAGCCTGAGCCTCAAAAAACAAATAAACAACACAACATCTTCTGCTTTCTACCACCTACGACGTATAAAATCCATCAGACGAAATATTCCCGTAGAAGCAACGAAATCTTTAGTAAACTCATTCGTTATTTCTCGCTTAGACTACTGTAATGGCATCTACGCAAACCTCCCAAAACTCGAGCTAAACAAACTTCAATCCGTCTTCAACGCAGCGGCCAGGCTTATCACCGGAGCTGCAAAATTCTCTCACATCTCTCACCATCTTCGAAACCTCCACTGGTTGAAAGTCCCAGAGAGAGTCAAGTTCAAACTATGTTTGCTGACATTCAAAGCAATCCATGGCATTGCTCCCACTTATCTAACAGAGCTCTGCATCCCTTTTACTGCAAACGACCGACAAGTAACACTCCGGTCAGCCACCACAACCATGGCCGGCAAGTTAACTGAAATCAATAGAGTTAACACCACAAATTTTGGCGATCGTGCTTTTGCGGTGGCTGGCCCAGCTTCGTGGAATAAACTACCACCTCATCTGAGACGAATTGACAACCTTGACCAATTCAAAATACACCTCAAAACTCATCTATTCCGCGAGTCTCACGACATAAAATAACAATAAACTCAAAGCGCCCTTGAGGTGAGGTTATCACAAAAACGGCGCTATACAAATCATCCCATTATTATTATTATTATAAGTAAAATTAATGTGAATGCCTTGAGGTGGTTTGGGCATATTGAAAGAATGAACAACGAACGTCTGACCAAAAAAATATACGCGGGTGTAAGAGATATTTTGAAAGAAGGAAATATAAGAAGCTTGAACGATCGACGAGCATGTATGAGACGATGCATGGATGTAAAGGAAGCTAGGAATGTATGCAAAAATAGAGGAGTATGGCGCTCGGTTCTCACTGCTTATCCCGCAAGGGACATGGCGTGATGGTATGTATGTATGTATTTATCTATGACACAGAGTGAGAATTTTCAGAATATTTTTCTATAATCTCACATTCTTTCCATGACATACATACTTAACTGTCATGTTTATTATTGCTGTTAAGAATGTCTTTTGTATACAATACGTCATAAGTATAGATATTTATATTATATAGTTAACGATAATGTCAGAAAGTACCTACCTATCGAGTATTTTACTAATTGACTAAAAGATTACATAAGTATACTTATTATAATGGTCTCTTGGACGTAAACACAAGACCCTCATCAACCCCATTAGCTAATTGTTTAGGGTAGGTACCTACCTTACCTACATACATAATATTTACAATTGTTGTATTGTCAACAATATTCAAAAATCAACACCACAACACGCGATGACATAAATACCATAGATTTTTATTATTATATATCACAGAGTAAGTAACAACAAGCTCAGCGGCTTACTATGACCGATGCTTTGGTGTGAACGGTCCAATTAAGTGGAACGCACTGCCTCCAAATGCTCGCAGTGCTCAAAGTAAGAGCACTTTCACAGAAAGACTAAACACAGCATTATTTCGTAGAGCGGCACATAACTAAACTATCAGCGTCCTTGGGATGACCTTGAATCATTAGACGGCGCTATATAAACCATCAGGCAAGGTAAGGAAATACAATAAATTTGAAAGACAATTATGACTTCGAAACTGTTGAAGACTTCAAATACCTACCTGGGTTCCACAATCAACAAAGATAATGAGGACACAACAGAAATAAAAATTCTTCTCTCTTATACCTACCGGTGTTCAAATCAAGAAGTGTCCATAGGGAAACAAAAATCACACTATACAAAACAATTGTTAGAACAATTGTGAGACAGTTGTGATATATGGATGTGAAACATGGACACTTACAGCCAAATCTGCTGAAACGCTGGACACGTTCGAGAGACGAGTGCTTCGTAGAATCCTAGGACCTGTGCCCGACGGTGACGCCTGGAGGATTAGATACAATAATGAGCTGTATGCCATCTACAAGACTCCCAGGATCTCTGTGCATGTCAGATTGAGATGGGCCGGACATGTACAGAGAATACCACCACAGCGAATACCAAAGAAAGTCCTGTGTGGACATCCAGGTGGAAGAAGAATGGTTAGAAGACTGCGGCTGCGATGGGAGGACGAAGTTGGAAGGGATGCTTCCCAACTATTACAAGTGCCGGGCAGTTAGAGAGTTGCTACAGACGATAGAAGAAGCTGGAGACGGAAGACTGGCGGAGGCCAAGGCTCGATATGGGCTGTAGCGCCATTGAATACATCCGCACGCCTGTCGCTGGTTGTCCCGCATTGTGGGATATGATGGTATGAATGAATTAATAAATAGCCACTAAAAGGGATATTAAAATATCACATTTGCACGATCTTGTCTAGTTTCACATGTTTCAGCCATGTATACTTGCTTCGTCAGACGTCCGACGTTCGTTCTGTCTGCGTGGCCAAATCGTTTAGAACTGGGAGGACAAGTCCCGCCAAACAATGGAATCAAAACCCTCGAGATTATCCATATCATGAATATAATTATATCTATTATAATTATATCCATGGTGTCGGTAGTCATGAGGGTTTTGATTTCACCGTTTGACGAGACTTGCCCTCCGGAACAAATGGCATAGAATTCTATCAGAAATGGAAAAGGTTGTCCGTTATTTACCAAACATAACGTTATTATATCGATCGATTTTAAGTAGGTACCTGTAGTACCTACTTAATACTATAGTATAACGAAGATAAAATCGCACGTCCATAATTTGTTGTTAACATTTATTTTATGATCGCATATTATATACATACCCAAGAAAATGATTTTTTCAGTATGTAGCGGGAGTCTGGGATGTTTTTTGACAAAATTTATATCTTAAAAGAGATGAATTTTATTTATTTATTTATTCAATAGAAAACTAACAGTTTATTTTTAATTTTAACATAAAATAGATATTTTAAATATAAGATAATAATATGCAAGGAAACTAAAAACATAATTTGCATTATTTTAAATAAGTTTGAGGAATGGATCAAGTGGGGAGATGGTTTTTTTTTACATTAAAAATGTTCACGTGAATAAATAAAAATATCCTTACATTCATGTTTGGGTTAAATTTTAAATTAAATATATTTAAACGATTAAGGAAAGTATTATATATAAGTAGTTTGTACAAATAGATGGGTCGGTGGCAGAGCGGTTAGCGCGCTGGGCTAGTAATCCAGTGGTCGCGAGTTCGAATCCTGCCTCGACCGATTTCGTTCACCTAAGCACAAGCATTTATTTGCTTATTTTAGGGAACGTAGGAAGATGTATATGTACTTGTTTAACAAGGACATATTCATTTTTATTAAAAAAAAAAAAAAAAAAAATACTTCGAATAAGTCGGAACGTAAGTAAAATTATAATTAATATGTTGCGAATATTTGGAAATGATTATTTTAAAATTTATAGAATTTTTTAGTATGTTAAAAGTTTTGTTTTTTATGGGTGGATTATTTTTTTTATGCTTTTAACATCTCAATAGATACGACGACGGAATAATTTTGGAGAACCAGGAACTCGTTGCACCTACAGGGCTCACGACCTGTCATCGACTAGTCTATGTGATCACTTTATGCGCTTGCGCAACGTTCACAAATCGTGCCTTCCTATAGAGTTCCCTATCATTCCAATTTTTGATAACTCTATAAGTATATTTTAATTGTGAAAATCTGTTAGTGTAGAAAAAACAACCCTGTTGCGAGTAATCTGGGGCTGGAAACACTGGTTATTTGGAAGAAATTGCCATACGGCAATAAACTCGCCACTTGCGCAGGGTACAATGAAGTCTTTATTATTTGCAAATAAAAGTGAAGCACGTGCAGTCATGTCTCAGTTTTACTATATACCTACTTACATAGTTACACCACGAAACTGTAGCAAAGCATTTTTATAATTTATTTATTTCTTTACCTCCATTGACGGCTGTGACTAATTTCGTTTTGTATTTTTACTTCATCAAGCTACTTTTTGTTCAATATATATATTTTTTTCTCCGTCAGTAAAATTAAAACTGGGTCATTTTAGATTTAAAATGTCATTGTTAACAGCACGCTTTTTGTTATGCACAATATAAGTACATAAGTAGGTACTTAAATACGGTCCATAACTGTTTATTGCATATTGTCGATGGTCAATATAAGGTACTTACTTTTGTACGGAGTGGAAGGTTGGACTGTCAAAATCTCAACAGTTTGAAGCATTCGAGATGTAACTACATATTTTACAGAAGATTGATGCGCATCTCATGGGTCCATAGAGTCTTCAATCAAAGAGTTCTATATTATTTTTTTTACTCTAATCGATATTTTTTATACTTATATAAAATATGTCGACCTACTGCGACATAAATATTATTTTACTTCGACTGCTTATATAATATTTGGTAGTACTTACCGCCTTCATTCTACTGTTTTGTATAATTGAAGAATACTTACCAAACTATTAACACTTAAAACATGTAGGTGTGTATGTCAGGATGGGATAGTATGGAGGTCAGTCTGTTTTTCCTACCCAGAATATGAAAACAGCTTGATGGTATGTATGTATGTTTGAAGATTGAGTATCAAATTAATAAGTCCCCTTAGATATTGTGTAGTGTATATACTGCCTTACAAATTGTATGAAACAATGTCGTCACTATATTAATTTTTTATAAAAATTGTTAAAATAAAGTCAGAGACAGAATCCCCAACGAGGAGATCAGCAGAACCTGCAATGTGGAGGATATTGTATGTAAGGTGGAGCAGACAAAGAAGACGACACTGGAGAGATCATGTTAAAAGGATGAATCCAGAAAGGCTGCCAAAGATCGTTATGCACGAAATACCAGGGGGACGCCGACCAACGGGAAGACCATCAAAGAGATGTAGGGAGAGCTGGACATCTTCGCCCCAGGAACTGTATAGATCTAAAAAAAGAGGAAGAAGAAGAAGAGTTAAAAAAGTTCGAGATGTACTACTACAATGTTAATATTTTTTATAGAAAATTAAATTATCTAGTTGGGGTGTTTCGGCTTTTTTCGATATTTTTAAAAACTTTGGAAATATAGGTAGTTAAACACATCAATTTATCATAAAAAAATTCTTAGTAAAAAATGTTTAAGAAACTACATTTTTTTTTAAACGATTTTGAGATTTTGTATTTGTCTATATTCATACCAATTTTCGGGGTTCTAGTTTATATATTTTTTGAGATATATAGAAAAATAAAGTAAAAATTCAAAAGTTGATAACCCCTGACTGAAACAAAAATTAAAAATTCTGAGTATAAAAGTTTTGTAGGCCTATAACTATTTATACATTCTGAAAATTTGGGCTCTGTAAATTGAGCGGATAAAAAGTTACAAGGGGGGGACGGACATACACACAGACACAATAAATTTTCTATTCCGAATTCTGAGTAAATCCGTATACAAAACATATATGCTGCGAAGTTTCTAGGTTGGTGTTTTTTGACTTAAATGTTGGAAAAACCGTGAAAAATATAGACCCTGCATACAAATGTCGCGCATCTTGGCTCGATACATTGTCGATATGTTAAGATAAATAAATTGTATCTCATGTGTTACATGATGCAACTAGTAGGTAATAATTATTCAGGTAGGACAATGAATGTATCAAGAAAAGTTATTTAAACATAAATACATACCTATTAATATATTAATGTTTACCTACTCACAATCAATAGAGATGTAGGTACGTTAAAACTGTTTATTGTCAGTGACTAATTGTTATAACTACCTACCTACCTACCTACCTACATAAGTACCTACTCATCCCTTAATTACACAGTATATAATTATTTAAGTACCTGTTGTCATAAGACAGTACCTAGGTATATTAAGTATGTATGTATGTATGTATGTTATTAGAGAAATTTGTAATTTGTGAGTGTGTAATTACACATAAGTAGTTATACATAATGTAGCCTGGCAGGTAGACAACTACAGACAACACTACCGATGTCGACAAGAAAAAGGCGATCAGAGATTTTTGAAACAACAGCGAAACAGCTACATTTAGATTCTCCCCGTAGAATATATTTTATTTTATTTTATATTTTTCGGCCTTCGTGGCTCAGTTGGTTGGGTAGGTATCTGACTGCTGATCCAAAGGTCCCGGGTTCGATTCCCGGTGGAGACACAGTTTTTAATTGTGTTTTCAGTTTGGATCTGTGAGGCGAATCGTAAGTCTCCATAATGTGACAACTTGCTTGTTATTGGGTGCGTGTTTATTTGACATAGTACAGCTGTTAGTTGCCAGAGAAGCAATATTAAATAAATAAATAAATTAATATCGCTTCTCGGACAATTAACATGTAACTATGTAAAATATGAATTTTACACGCACCCAATAACAAGTTGCCACAGAAAATATTAGTGTATATAAAAATTGTAAACTGCTAGCCCTAGAATAGTATGATTGATTTCCTAGTTGGGCAGGCAGCAGTAATCTACTTAATTGTTGTTATTATAAATATGGTGTGATAAAAGGTAAATAAATATTAATTAAAATGTTAGGTTAGACGACATTCCCGAACAGTGTGCAGTACGCATGCGTACATTTTAGTTTTAGAAACAACGTCAGTTACAGAATAACACGAAATTAAGTTCAAATGACCTTATTTCTAAAATTTTATAACTCCTATTTTAGGTAAAATAAAAATTTACTGAATTGTATATATGTAGTATTGTTGTTACTCATTAAAAACCAATATTGACCTAATAAAGTATCCCTTATATTGAAATGAGGTCATCTTATGTATGTATGTATGTATGTATGTATGTATGTATGTAAGTATGTGTTCATTTAAATATTCTATTGTTTTTATACATACCTACATATATGTATGTATGTATGTACAGAGGGTTACCATGTTATTAGACTTGCTGAAAAATTAGTATAAATCTTATCTTATATATAATGTATTTGAGAAATATGATTTGAAAATGTAATATTCAGGTTTGTATGTCCTCTTAATTAAAGTATACACAACCGACATATGTAGGTAGGTAACTACATAAAAAGCAGAAAATTAAATAAAAATGCACGCTCTGGGTACATTTGAACGGACACGTATAAATATTAATTACCTAATATTAAGTAAATGTACGTTGAGTTGACGACAAGTAAAGTAATTTAAAAATACAATAATGCGTCGTGCACTTTATTACATTCATTTTATATATTATGCGCAGACATGTTAATAATAATAATGATAGGGGGGCCAACCGGGGTGTGCCGGGATAGAGACGTGAGGTGCAACAACCCTCCAGCTCGGTCAGCTGATTCAGTTTATCACACTCGGTACCTACCTATCTATCCATTTCAGGCAGGTATTTCCCGTAACGAAATTATATTCACCCGCCCGCAAACAGCTGGTAACAACAATCAAGTGCAAAAAAAATGCAACAATAATTCGAAGTACAGCTAGACTAGACTGTAGACGATTCTTTTTACAATATTATCGCGGTGAATTTTCAGGCGCCGCGTCCGGGACGGCTCACCGCGGAATTTTCACATCGAAGCGGTTCATAATATATTATATTATTAACCATAGCTCGGTGTGCCATTAATCATTTCCATAACAATTTTATGGGTTCGAATATGTGACTGAGAGGTCACCGTATGTTTTTCTGTTTTAATTTTATTTCCTTTTTTAATTATTTCGTTATTTAATAACGCGAAATCTTAGACCAAATTGAAAAGGTAATGCCTCAGGACAGACTCGTCTAATGTGGTTTTTTAATAAGGTTACATTTTTGTTACTACCCCCTATTCAGTAACTATTGTAACTAAATTAGGAACGTTCTAAAATTGTAGATTTTAGATTTACGGTCTTATTTCAGCGTTATAAAATATCAACTTGGACTAAATGGAATAGGAACGTACCTCTACTGTCCGGAACGTTCTTAAACAATTGAATTGTAAATGATATAATTAACAGCTGTAGCTTTCTGAGAGTAAATAAATAAATAAAAAAAGTTACTGAATCAGACGTATTATGAATAATTATGAAATTTTTATCATTTTATAACGTTGATATAAGACCGTAAATCTAAAATGTACAATTTTAGTATGTTCCTATTTTAGTTACAATAGTTACTGAATAGGGGGTAATGTAATATGTACCTAAAATAATGGAAATAATATCATTTAATTTCAAATATTTACAAATTTTTTACTCATTTCCTCTTCCTACCCTTATCCTTTTGCTTTCCTTTTATTCCTACCAAATGTTCTTATAATCAATATTTTCTGTGATTTTTTTTTTTTACTTTTCTGTAATCTTTATTTTCACACAGTGTATTGAATATTTAACTCTAACTCTTTCTGGGGCGCCCTCTCCTATTCACTCCATCTCTTACATACATTTTTTTGGTCAATCGTTCATCGTTCATTCTTTCAATATGTCCAAACCACCTCAAGGCATTCACTTTCATTTTACATATAATATCCTTCTTGGCATGACCATGTGAATGATATTTTGAAAGAAGGAAACATAAGAAGTTTGAACAATCGACGAGCATGTATGAGACAATGCATGGATGTAAAGGAAGCCAGAAATGTGTGCAAAAATAGAGGAGTATGGCGCTCGGTTCTCTCTGCTTACCCCGTAAGGGACTTGGCGTGATGGTATGTATGTATGTATGTCTTGAATATTTAACTTTAACTCTGGTTCATTTGAAGATATTTCCGTATGGCAACAAGCTCGCCAGTGTACAAATCATATGTACGGATAATACAAATAAATAAATATACCTTAGGACAAATCTTATCTCTTAGGACATATCCCATTCAACTGCCCCGCCAGACAAAACCGCCAGAACCTCCTCTTTTACACTAAATACTCAAGAACAAACTATGCAAACAACACTTTTATTAACCGCAGCTGCAATACATATGTACAATAACCTTAATCATAAGCCAGATATTTTTAACAATAGCCTACATTCATTAAAAAAACAACTAACATCAATATTATAATGAATACTTTATGTACCAAATTGTACAATTTTTGGTATGTCCAATACTGTATTAATATGACAACTCACCCTTTCCTCCTCTCCTACCTTTCTTCATGTCCCACCCTCGCTTCATAAAATACACACACACACACACACACACATACACACACATCACAATTGTACACTTACACCACACTTTTGTCTTTGACTTTGTACTGAATTGTCTTTATTATGTATATTAATCTGTGGAACAATGTAATTGGCTTACTTTCCTGATTACTATATTTTTTTATTAATGTAAAACATGTAACAGCTGTTTTGTTTCCCAAAATAAAATAAATAAATAAATACCTACATATTTTTTTCGATAGATTCAATTCTATCTTTATGGTAACCCGTGATAACTTGTAAAACTGATTTCCCAGTTTTTCTATATACTATATTCCAACTTCGTCTCTATTGGGATATAAAATCTCTAGAAAATTTCTAAAAACTAGTTTCAACCAGGGAAACACACAGGAAAGTAAAACAAATTTTACACATAATATGTATGTACTTAAATAGATTTCAACATTTTTTTAAAAATATTTATTACCTAGGTATAATTTTTTATTGATATTATGTAACCAACAGCTTAATACCTAATATTAGCTTCTTTTTCTGGGTCACAATCCTAGGATTGGTCTGCACCAAACACTTGATCTTTCCACTTAACTCTATCGTCCGCCAGTCTCTTCATCTCTTTGTAGCTGCTACAGCGCACGTCACCGATTATCTGGTCTATATAGTTATTTCTGGGGCGACCTCTACAGTTACCCCCATCAATCATTCCTTCGACGATGGTAAAAAGCAGGCCTGGGTGCCGGATGTTGTGGCCTATCCAAGTTGTTCTCTGTTGGGCAATCTGTAATATAATTAGTGTACGCCATCTTTTTTCGTCCTTCAACGGATTGCCATTGAAATAATTTTTCCTTAATCAATTTTCACGTTCGAAATTTTTATTTAAAATAAAAAATAAATTGACGAAAAGTACAAATTAATCGTTTAAAATGTATTTTCTGCATAAATTGACAATATAAATCCAGAATAAATTTTAACCGTAATAATCTGCGGAATATCCATTTTGAATACTGACAACATTGTTTTCAATATGTCATAGTAATACGCAAAAAGATGACAGGTAATGTTTTCGTTTAATCGCATTATTTAATTACATATAATGTTTGTATAATTTATCATTATTATTGTATTATTAGATATAAAAAGATATTCAGTCTTAACTGTTGTGTACTGTTCTAAATGATATTTCGAATGTACATTCAAATTATCAATGTTTGTAATTTCAAACAAACGTACGCATTTTTTCCAAAACATTGTCGAAAATGTTGTTTTTCATATTTTCCGCATTTTTACTATAAAAATACCGTTTTATTGCTTGATTTTAACGTTTTCAAGCAAAGATATTTAGTTTTTAAATGTTGTGTAATGTCCTAAATGGTATATTTGACGATATTTAGTTTTATAAGGTTATTTCGCAGCGGCCAGGGGCAGAGCCCCTAGTTCTTTTCATAATTTGCCTTGTCTCTCCAACCCTACTTAGTATCTCATCGTTGGTGATGTGTTCTGACCAGTGAACTTTAGCCATGCGTCTGTAGCACCAAATCTCAAACGCAGACAGACGTCCCGTTTCGCGTTGGCTGATGGTCCATGTTTCAATAATATGAATCTTTTATTTAAATTTGCATACTTTAAAGCGTTGGGTCTATGAATGATTACTTGCACCTCGGTACATACCTACCTACCTAATACTACCCAATATTGTATTAGTTTTATTTAATACAATCACACCTTTGTTTACATATGTACATATATATTTATTAATTTATACCGAGTTGTAAATACATACATACACACTATCACAACATGTACCACAGTGTGAGGTAACCATCGACATGTGTGCGGGTGTGTATTACCTCAGGAAACGTAGCATCACACGTGCGTCACCTAAAGAGGCATCATATTAAATTTTATCAATCAGTACCCAGCACAAAGTAGGAAATATATTATAATGCTGACATAAGGTATGACTAGTCCAGGGGATTGGTGCAAAAAGTGAGGTGGAATGGGGGTATCCCAAACACATTCAATGTTTATGTATAAATCGGATATTAATGACATTAAAAGTATCTTATTTCCAATGTCAAATCCCTTTAATGACAACGTGGTGTACTTTTTGATATTAGTGTATCAAAAAGTACTGTTTCGATTTAAATTCCGGAACATTAGGAAAATATTCAAATACGTTATTTTGATTGCCAACAAATTTTGGTGACACAGACACGCGGTGTATACAATGAACACTATGACCTGAATGCACAGCCCTAGGTACCTAAATACTAACTCCTAACCTCACTGGAGTATTTGGTATTTTAGCTAATTGGTAACCGGATGGGTTACCAATCAAGCGTAGTTAGTAACCAGAGAGGTTACTATTAAATATAGGTGGTAACCAGAGGGGTTACCAGTAAAGAGAGTTTGCTTTGTGAGAGTTTCAAATCATATCCCAATTAAGTGGATATGATTTGAAATAAGAACACAAGGACAGTGGTTTAGAGAGAAGAAGAAATAATAGGTCCAAATTTACAATGAGTATATTGTTCACAATTAATATTTACAATTGATGAAATAACTTACAAAGGAACTTTCTCACGACGAGTAGGTATAACGAGCGAGTTAATGAGTGTGAAGTGTCCGAATCTTCGCATGGTGAAGTACCATCGTGCTCGCGAGGTCGAGAGTTGACCGGTGGTCGAGAGATAAAGTGTCGGCGAGACGGTGTGGTCGAGACGCGACCAGTGGTCGTGTGGTCGTAACGGCGGCGTGAAGTGACGAAACGAAGTGACGGAAATACGGAAATGAAGTGACGATGTGTACAGGTGTAGACTCCCTTAAATAGTGCTGCGCTGGGGGGTAGCAAGTTCAATGTCCTCGAACTTTCTAGACTTATTTCATTGAAGTGTCATACCCAGTTGAGGAGTATTGTCACTAGTTTGACGTTGCGGGCGATGAACTCGGCCTAGCGACAAACAAATATTCTTGTCGTCGGTAGGCGCGCGCTCGAAAGAAGTTTCGAGATGTGGTTTGCCACAGTATTATTAAGTTATCAATTGTGTTGCAGAGACATCACTAACTTAATATTACGACAAACTTAAGGTCGATGGCGTAGAATTTCACATTATTGTGTATGATAAAAAGAGATAGATAGCTTTCTATGGGCTTAGAAAGCTATCTATCTCTTTTCTGACGTTTGACGTTTAAAATGTTTTTTTTGCTATAAAAACACAAACATATGTAACCAACTTCACACTGACAGCTCGATGTCACGATTTTTTTTTTTAATTCCACCGAATTTTCGGTATCTCGTATAGATCGCTGAATACTCTGTTTGGTATTTGAATTGACAAAATTACCAAATACATACATATTCAACGAAGCCGATAAAATAATCAGCCACCGAAAAAATCTCGTTTATTAACAATTTGCAAATGTTAGTTTACGCCGATGCTAAGTATTTAGATATGTCTCTGTAATGCAATGTCTCACATGTGAACTTGGTAGCATCCTCCAGTTAGGAAGCCACGTGAAAACATGGTTAGTAGGACTCTGCATTGGAACCTAAGATCACAACAAATAAAAATAGTGGAAGATATTAACAAAGATAAAAATATAATAATGATGTAGGTAAGTATGTGGAGGTCTGACTGTATCTGCACTCGAGCGGAACTAGATATTATGACTCTACGTGCAATCAATGTTATGTACATCCATGGTATGGTACCTACCTACATATGTATTATACTTCCTATCATCGTGTTACGTGCAGCACCAACCAGCGGCCGTCTTCCCATTCATTTGTTGAGCAGAACTTCAACTGCATTGCTCGCTCCAGGGATCGTAAACATTCCGTAGGGCGGGCGGGGACCGCTGCCTCTGGTACGACGACACCGTCCCACAGTGTTTCCGTGCAATGGCCACTCTACCACTGGAGGGGAGCCACCTGCTTCTGCAATACTTACTTACCTACAGTATCTAGGAATATTAACGGTACCTACATTTCATATCGCAGCCGTATACATACATTAATTAATTAACGATGATCCTTTTACTCTATTGCTCCTCGGGCAACTTAGTAGTAAGTAACTACCATTTCAAATATTATATTTTATTCTTCTTCTTTTATATTTTATTTGTGAACCGTGGAAATGCCAATGGACAATTTACTGGCTGTCCCTCTAAAACCCACCGAAGTGAACCACCGAAGCGAACCAAAGTAGAAAGGCTGCAAGATGAGAGTGTAAGAAAACAATATACGAAAGATACGGAAAGTGAACTTCTTAGAGCAATACACAGGAGTGAAAATATCGAGGAAGCATGGACGACACTGAAAGAGACCGTATGTAAGACAGCGAAAAAGGTATGTGGTATTGCTAAAAGAGGTGGAATGAAAGGCGATGCATGGTGGAATGAGAGAGTTAAGATAGTTGTGGGTGAAAAGAAGAAAGCATGGATGGCATTAATAGCCGCGAAAGGATCGAATAATGAAGAAAGAGCAAAAGAGAATTATAAAGTGTGCAAGAAGGTAGTCAAAGACACAGTAAAAAGGGAAAAAGATGGTATAAAAGAGAAAGAAAGCCTGAAAATAGCCAACGACTTTCCTGGAAACATGAAAATGTTCTGGAAAGGCGTAGCGAAAAGAAAAAATGGAACTGTGAAAGCTTCGAAAGGAATAAATGATAAAGATGGAAAAATAATTATGGACGAAGACGGCGTGAAAGAACGATGGAAAGAATATTTCAAGGAACTGTATGAAAGCGGAGTAAGTGGGGACGTGAGTCAGAGAATATGGCAAGTAAGCGAAAGTGATAAGGATGAAATAACGCAAGAAGAAGTGTTTGAAGCAGTAAAACACGCGAAAGCGGGGAAAGCTGCCGGGTATGACAGTGTATCAGCTGAACTTATAAAATATGGCGGCGAACAGACGTTGGAGTGGTGTCTCTCTCTTTTCAACAAATGTTGGGAAGAAGGACACACTCCCTCAGACTGGAGAAATGCAGTCGTTGTACCTTTGTATAAAGGTAAAGGATCGAAGCTCGACTGCAAAAACTATAGAGCCATAAGTTTATTAAGCTCAGTTGGTAAGATGTATGCAAGGATCCTGGATCAAAGAGTGCGAAAGATTACAGAAAGCAAGATATGGGATGTCCAAGGTGCGTTTGTGGGCGGCAGAGGATGTATAGACCAAATTTTTTCTCTGCGCACGGTCACAGAAAAGGTTCTGGAAAAAAATCAGAAAATTTTCTGTTCCTTCATAGACCTAGAAAAGGCGTATGATAAAGTTGTTAGAGAAAAATTATGGGATATACTAGCAGTGTATGGAGTGAAGAGCAAACTGTTACGCGCAATCGCGTCATTATATGAAAACAGCGAAGCATGTGTTCGTGTCAACGACAAAGTGACAACGTGGTTCTCTATAAATAATGGCGTTAGACAAGGATGCGTGCTATCTCCATGGCTCTTTAACTTGTACATTGATTTCTGCATAAGAGCCCTTAAGGATGAAAGCAAGGGTCTGAAATTGAGTACTGTAATGGTGCGAGATTTGATGTATGCAGACGATAAGGTTCTATTAGCAGAAAGTATGGAAGAGTTACAGTATCTTGTAAGTATGGTATATGAAGGATGTATAGAGAATGGACTTAGGATGAATGCCAGCAAATCAAAGACAATGGTCTTTGAAAAGAGTGAAAGCAGAACAGCGTGTAAAATAAGAGTAGAGAACGAATGGCTCGAGCAAGTCGACGAATATGTGTACTTGGGAAGCATATTTCAACGGAATGGACGACTCGATAAAGAGATCGAAAGAAGAGTTATGGCAGGAAACAGAGTGAATGGAGCACTAAGACCAATTATGAATGATCGCAACATATCAAAGGATGCCAAAGTTGCCATTCATAACGCCGTCGTAGTGCCAACCTTGACGTATGCAAGTGAAACCTGGACATGGCAGAAGACGCATGAAAGTAGAATAAATGCAGTTGAAATGAGATCGTTAAGAAGGATTTGTAATAGAACGATGTATGACCGGGTAAGAAATGAAGACATAAGGAAAGAATGTAAGATGAAGAAAGATGTCATTACTAGAATGAAAGTGAACACATTGAGATGGTTTGGTCACATGGGGAGAATGAATGAGGAGCGCCTGACGAAGAAAATATACAAAGCGGAAAGGAATGGAATGAGAGGTCGGGGACGCCCAAGAAAGGGATGGCACGACCATGTGAACGAAATTTTGAAAGACGGAAATGTTAGAAGTGTGAGCAATAGACGAGCATGTATGAGACGATGCATGAATGTGGACGAAGCGAGGGATGCGTGCCAGGATAGGAAAATGTGGCGTTCGGTTCTCTCTGCCTACCCCTCAAGGGACATGGCGTGATGGTATGTATTATTTAAGGGGGCAACTGCTACTGACATACCTACCTATTTTTTAATACTAGTTGCATGTAACACATGAGATCCAACTGTCGACAGCGATAGTATGTATAGTTGAAGAATAAGTACCAAACCCATAAATACAAATTATTTATTATTTTATGATATTTAGTTTTCTATACAACACATGTACCTAGGTAGTCAAGATAGGATAGTATGGAGGTCAGTCTTTTTTTCCTACCCGGAATATGAAAACAGCATGATGGTATATGTATATTGTATGTTTAGAGATGAAGTATCAAACTATTAAGTCTTCTTTGATATTGTGTATAGGTGACTACCATACAAATTGTATGAAGCAATGTCGTCACTAAATTCAATTTTTATAAAAATTGTTAAAAAAAGTTTGGGATGTGCTAATACAATATTTATATTTTTCATAGAAAATTAAATTATCTAGTTGGGGTGTTTCGGCTTTTTTCGATATTTTTGAAAAATTCGGAAATATAAGCAGTTAAACTCATAAATTTATCATAAAAAAATATTTTTCTTAATAAAAAATGTTTGAGAAACCCTGGAATTTTTTTGAAAAAACTAATTTGAGATTTTGTATTTGTCTATGTTTATACCAATTTTCAGCGTTCTAGCTTTTATGGTTTCTGAGATATTGGGAAAAATAAAATAAAAATTCTAAAGTTGATAACCCCTGACTGAAACAAAAATTCAAAATTCCGAGTATAAAAGTTTTGTAGGCCTGTAACTGTTTATATATTCTGAAATTTTGGGCTCTGTAAATTGAGCGGATCAAAAGTTATAAGGGGGGGACGGACACACACACACACACAGACATACACACACACAGACACACACACAGACACACGAAATGTTCTACTCCGAATTCTGAGTAAATCCGTGTATGGAACATATATGCTGCGAAGCCTCTAAGTTGGTGTTTTTTGACTTCAAAGTTGGAAAAGCCGTGAAAAAAGTAGACCTCTCCATACAATTCTCGCGTATTCTGGCTTGATACATTGTCGATATGTTAAGAGAACAAAGTTCTCCTGAACAAATCGACAGTTGGATAAATACTAGTTGCATGTAACACATGAGATCCAACTGTCGATAGCGATAGTATGTATAGTTGAAGAATATGTACCAAACTATAAACCCATAGATACAAATTATTGAATATTTTCAGATATTTTGTTTTCTATACAACATATGTAGGTATGTATGTCAAGATAGGATAGTATGGAAGAAGATCCTTTTTCCTACCCAGAATATGCAAATTGCATGATGGTATGTATGTATGTTTGGAGATGAAGTAACAAACTATTAAGTCTTCTTACATATTGTGTATAGGCGACTGCCATACAAAATGTATGAAGCGATGTCGTCACTAAATTCAATTTTTAAAAAAATTGTTAAAAAAAAATTGAGATCTTCTACTACAATGTTAATATTTTTTATAGAAAATTAAATTATCTAGTTGGGGTGTTTCGGCTTTTTTCGATAATTGTAAAAGTTTTGGAAATATAGGCAGTTAAACTCATAAATTTATCATAAAAAAAATATTTTTCTTAATAAAAAATGTTTGAGAAACCCTGGAATTTTTTTGAAAAAACTAATTTGAGATTTTGTATATGTCTATGTTTTTACCAATTTTCAGCGTTCTACCGTTTATGGTTTCTGAGATATATGGAAAAATAAAATAAAAATTCAAAAGTTGATAACCCCTGACTGAAACAAAAATTCAAAATTCCGAGTATAAAAGTTTTGTAGGCCTGTAACTGTTTATATATTCTGAAATTTTAGGCTCTGTAAATTGAGCGGATCAAAAGTTATAAGGGGGGGGGGGACACACAGACACACACACAGACACACACACACACACAGACACACACACAGACACACACACACACAGACACACGAAATGTTCTACTCCGAATTCTGAGTAAATCCGTGTATGGAACATATATGCTGCGAAGCCTCTAAGTTGGTGTTTTTTGACTTCAAAGTTGGAAAATCCATGAAAAAAGTAGACCTCTCCATACAATTCTCGCGTATTCTGGCTTGATACATTGTCGATATGTTAAGAGAACAAAGTTCTCCTGAACAAATCGACAGTTGGATAAATAAAGAAAACTTCTTTAGAATCAATTCCACTATTTACTAGTTGCATGTAACACATGAGATCCAACTGTCGATAGCGATAGTATGTATAGTTGAAGAATATGTACCAAACTATAAACCCATAGATACAAATTATTGAATATTTTCAGATATTTTGTTTTCTATACAACATATGTAGGTATGTATGTCAAGATAGGATAGTATGGAGGAAGATCCTTTTTCCTACCCAGAATATGCAAATAGCATGATGGTATGTATGTATGTTTGGAGATGAAGTATCAAACTATTAAGTCTTCTTACATATTGTGTATAGGCGACTGCCATACAAAATGTATGAAGCGATGTCGTCACTAAATTCAATTTTTAAAAAAATTGTTAAAAAAAAATTGAGATCTTCTACTACAATGTTAATATTTTTTATAGAAAATTAAATTATCTAGTTGGGGTGTTTCGGCTTTTTTCGATAATTGTAAAACTTTTGGAAATATAGGCAGTTAAACTCATAAATTTATCATAAAAAAAATATTTTTCTTAATAAAAAATGTTTGAGAAACCCTGGAATTTTTTTGATAAAACTTATTTGAGATTTTGTATTTGTCTATGTTTGTACCAATTTTCAGCGTTCTAGCGTTTATGGTTTCTGAGATATATGGAAAAATAAAATAAAAATTCAAAAGTTGATAACCCCTGACTGAAACAAAAATTCAAAATTCCGAGTATAAAAGTTTTGTAGGCCTGTAACTGTTTATATATTCTGAAATTTTAGGCTCTGTAAATTGAGCGGATCAAAAGTTATAAGGGGGGGACGGACACACACACACACACACACACACACACACACACACACACACACAGACACACGAAATGTTCTACTCCGAATTCTGAGTAAATCCGTGTATGGAACATATATGCTGCGAAGCCTCTAAGTTGGTGTTTTTTGACTTCAAAGTTGGAAAAGCTGTGAAAAAAGTAGACCTCTCCATACAATTCTCGCGTATTCTGGCTTGAAACATTGTCGATATGTTAAGAGAACAAAGTTCTCCTGAACAAATCGACAGTTGGATAATTCCACTATTTATTCCACAATTCCACTATTTACTAGTTGCATGTAACACATGAGATCCAACTATCGACAGCGATAGTATGTATAGTTGAAGAATAAGTACCAAACCCATAAATACAAATTATTTATTATTTTATGATATTTAGTTTTCTATACAACACATGTACCTAGGTACTCAAGATAGGATAGTATGGAGGTCAGTCTTTTTTTCCTACCCGGAATATGAAAACAGCATGATGGTATATGTATATTGTATGTTTAGAGATGAAGTATCAAACTATTAAGTCTTCTTTGATATTGTGTATAGGTGACTACCATACAAATTGTATGAAGCGATGTCATCACTAAATTCAATTTTTATAAAAATTGTTAAAAAAAATTTGAGATGTACTGCTACAATGTTAATATTTTTTATATAAAATTAAATTATCTAGTTGGGGTGTTTCAGCTTTTTTCGATATTTTAAAAAAAAATGGAAATATAGGCAGTTAAACTCATAAATTTATCATTAAAAAAATACTTTTCTTAATAAAAAATGTTTGAGAAACCCTGTAATTTTTTTGAAAAAACTTATTTGAGATTTTGTATTTGTCTATGTTTGTACCAATTTTCAGCGTTCTAGTGTTTATGGTTTCTGAGATATATGGAAAAATAAAATAAAAATTCAAAAGTTGATAACCCCTGACTGAAACAAAAATTCAAAATTCCGAGTATAAAAGTTTTGTAGGCCTGTAACTGTTTATATATTCTGAAATTTTAGGCTCTGTAAATTGAGCGGATCAAAAGTTATAAGGGGGGGACGAACACACACACAGACACACACACACACAGACACACGAAATGTTCTACTCCGAATTCTGAGTAAATCCGTGTATGGAACATATATGCTGCGAAGCCTCTAAGTTGGTGTTTTTTGACTTCAAAGTTGGAAAAGCCGTGAAAAAAGTAGACCTCTCCATACAATTCTCGTGTATTCTGGCTTGATACATTGTCGATATGTTAAGAGAACATAGTTCTTCTGAACAAATCGACAGTTGGATAAGTAGTGGAATTGATTCTAAACAAGTTTTTTATTTTTATTTATTAAAAATATTAATTAATTTAAATGGAATTCCATCAAGAACTGACGATCAAAAAGTTAAATCTATTTTTTTTTTAATATATATTTTTCATTACAGAATACAAAAGTACATTTGACAATTAAATACATCAATAATTCAAAAATATTACCCCATTAGAAGTGCGGACACTTGTATGTGGGGCAAGAGTAACATTTAAATAGTAAGATAAAAAAAACATTCTATACTAATTCTAACCTATTTTTCAATTTAATATGCCATCATTATCTGTAATCAAATCGTTTTGGAAAAAAAAAATTTATATAGTTTGGATATTAATAAAGAAAAATATCGAACGGCTTACCAACTACTGTGCCGACTGCCGTGGCACAGTTGGTGAGCCGTTCGGTTTCTGTGCGGGCGTCCTGGGTTCGATTCCCTGTAGATGAGAAATTTATTTAAATTCATTTCTCACACAAATATTGCTTCTCTGGGCTGGAAACACTGGTTAGTTGGAAGAAATTGCGATACGGCAATAAACTCGCCACTTGCACAGGGTGCAAGGAAGTGTTCATTATTATTATTTTTATAAATATACCTTGACTTTTTAATAATGTTCTGTATAAATTTTTGTAGAAAAATAATGGCATACTCCGATTTTCAATGTTTATCTTATATTTTTAATTAACTATATTTTTATAGAGCAATATTTTTTTTTTAATTAAAGAAGACAAAAATATCTAGAAAAATATGATGTGACGTTGCATTAATGCTTCAGGTTTAGTAAATAAACCTAAAAAACATTTATTTTTCATTCAGCTCCATTGTTAAATTATATCCTATATAAACTCTTATGTATAGAAATATTTGAGCACTCTTGTCTGTGTCGTTGTTCAATAAAATAAAATAAAAGTGAATGACCGATAAAGTTTTTTCGTTTCAAGTCAGTTTTGTTCTTAAAATGCAAAAAATCAACAAATTTTGGGTTTCCGATAATTTAAATCACGTATAAACCTTACTTAACGCACGCTATAATTATCCTTATTAACGCGTAACTTTATAGTGCATTGGGCGGTTTTAATATGTCATGTTTTCAGTCACTAGGTGTAGCGTTATAATATATGTCCTCTTAATCCTTTAATATTGGTACACCATTATTTGCACACATACAATCATGGTTGTTGAATAGTTTAACCTGATCATTGACTCACACGGCGGGACTGTAGATAAATACATACATACTATTATTATATGCACTTTAATTTTAAACGAAACGAGTGGATTGTGGCCAACGCTATACACCTCACTGTCACGCAAAGTATTCAACTTTTGAAAGGAATAATTTCAGCATTTTCATAAAAATACGTTTGTTTAATTTAAATTTAAAGACCCCCACTAATAAGGACGACTTTTGCCCAGCGACATTACCCTTTTCTTGCTCCTAGACTTTACAGTAAAATATACTAGAGTCTACAATCTGAATCTACCCGTTTGCATTCTGTTTCCGGTTGGCTCTCTGATTGGTTGAGATCTCGTAGTATTAAGTCAAATGAGCTGTGAAATTTTATATTAAATGCGAAAAATTAAAAGAATATTATATGTATATTTAATTTATAATAATTTATAATTCAGTCGCTATTATTATTATACACAAACTTAAACCTAACCTAAGAATGCAGAAAAGAAACTCAGGGGCTAGACGCTACTGTAAAATATTACCTGACATAGAACACAATATCTCACGTGACAAAACAAACTTCAAAAAACTGGTAATTGACTGGCTGAAAAGAAATGGTAGAATACAATCTGCTCATGTCCTGTTAAATATCCTAACATATTTCACTGCTCTGTGCCTTCATAACCTGAGAATCTGTACCATAGCTTGGTGGCTGGTGCCATCCATCATTTCCACTACAATTATATGGGAGAAAATAACTGAGAGATCACTTTATATTATTCTGATTATTTTTCATTTGTGTTTATGTTTAATTATTTTTCATTGAAAAACATGTAACCTTAGGCCATATTGAAATAGTACTGCCTCAGAATAGACTTGTCTAGTGAGGCAGTAAATTTCCTAATAGGCACAATTGTACATAGTATGATTATAATAAGTATTTTTAAAATATAGTTATTTTTTTGTTATTGTTATATATCTCTCTCTCTCTCTTCCTTAGCTTGTATCCCACATGGTTGTGGGGTCAGCTCTCCTCCACTTCGCCCTATCCTGAGCATCGTCCTCAGAGACATCACATTCCTGCATGTTCTCAGCTACCAGGTCTTTCCATCGTTTTTTGGGACGCCCTCTGGATCTTTTGCCAGACACTCGATGGTCCAGTGCAGTGTTTCCTATATATTCTGGCGGTTTTCTAAGGATATGCCCGAACCACCTCAGCTTATCGGATACATCGCGTACACCCAGGCTACCTATTATATATTCATTACGTATTTTATCTCTTCTCGTGACGCCGCACATCCACCTAAGCATCTTCATCTCGACTGTTTGCACTGACTGAACTTGTCTTCGAGTGACGGTCCAGGTCTCACTACCATATGTCAACACTGGTCTGATCATTGTCTTGTATACATGGCCTTTCATCTTCACTGGCATTCGCTTGTCACAGATTACTATCCATTTAAGCCAGCCTGCGGCAATACGGTGCTGAATGTTAGTTTCCAGGCTTCCTGACTCATGTATCATGTTCCCAAGATACTTGTATTTATATATATGTTGTGTAAATAACGGAAATAAATAATTTCATTTCAATTAATTTTGATTTATAATTTATTATGAAAATTTGATAATTCTTCAATGCCATTCCTTTTTAGCAATTTGAAAATAAAAATGTCAAGCTCAGTTTCCTGATCTTGGGGTCACTTTGAAATATTTGACAGTTAAAAAAAATGAGAAGCACTATTCAGATATCGTTCAAAATGTAATGGGGTCTAAGTGAGTATTAGATAATATACATATTTGCAAAATTTGAAAATAATCGAATGAGTACTTTAGTCTATAATCGATAAAGTAAAATAAACACACAGCACACACACAGATACATTGTGATGAAACTTTCAGAATACATATTGATCTCAGCATATTGATAATCTGCAATAAAAAATAACATTAAAAAATGCGAATTCATAACTCTCCACTACGTATGTATATGCGAATTCATAATACCCTTGGGGTAGCGAGGAGTAAAAAGATGAAAAAAAAACAAACCCATTCATACATTCTCCTTTTTACATTCAAAATTACACCCGTTCATACATTTACATTTTTGCATTCAAACTTTCAGAATACAATCTCAGCACGATACTAGTTGAAAATTTTTATATGAATCTTTTTTTTCAGATGATTTAAATTTTGTTATAATATTAATTTGTATCATTATTATTGTTAATTTTATTTTTTACTGTTTGTAAGGTGTCTTATTCTATTTCTCGGATTCTTTTTTGTCTATTTTTATCTGAATCAAAAATTTTATCTTTGTAATGAATTATGTTAAGTATTGTAACAAATAAATGGCTTATGGCGTATATTGTGTAAATGAATAAAAAAAATAATAAAAAAATTTGCAATAAAAAAATAACCTCAAATATTTGCGAATTCACAACTCCCCACTGTATCCTCTTGGGGTAGTAAGGAGTAAAAAAAGTATATAAATAATTTCCACCACGAGAGATAGTGTGAGTGAGTAGTATGTAATTATAAAAAAAAACTGTATCTAATAAGCATAGTTGATCGGGTCGTTGGCTGTGTTCAGACCATATCTTCCTCACATACTTCCCATACAACCACCATATAATAATAATATTAGGTATATATGTATACATACTCTTCCCATAACAACTTTTTGCACATTAATTCGATGAGCTTTTGTAATATTTAGGTATAACTCGATATTCGGTAGCGCTCTGTAATATAGGATGTTACATATAAGTATTTATTATTCATTGCAGACGCAGTCTGCAGTGAATCTCTCTGTTTGCCAGCGGTCGCCAAACTTTTCTGTTTTATTTAAAAATATATAATAATCTTATTTGCGTATCGAGAATTAGCTTGCCTCAATAATTTATAATAATAAAAAATAGAATTTATAAAACGCCTTTTATTGAATCAAGATCACTCCAAATATAATTTATAAAGCGCCTTTTATTGATTCAAGATCACTCCAAATATTATTTATTAAGCGCCATTTATTGATTCAAGATCACTCCAAATATTATTTATTAAGCGCCATTTATTGATTCAAGATCACTCCAAATAGAATTTATAAAGCGCCTTTTATTGATTCAAGAACACTCCAAATATTATTTATTAAGCGCCATTTATTGATTCAAGATCACTCCAAATAGAATTTATAAAGCGCCTTTTATTTATTCAAGATCACTCCAAATATTATTTATTAAGCGCCTTTTATTGATTCAAGATCACTCCAAATAGAATTTATAAAGCGCCTTTTATTGATTCAAGAACACTCCAAATATTATTTATTAAGCGCCATTTTAGATGGGTCGGTGGCAGAGCGGTTAGCGCATTGGGTTAGTAATCCAGTGGTCGCGAGTTCGAATCCTGCCTCGACCGATTTCGTTCACCTATAGCACAAGCATTTATGCTTATTTTAGGGAACGTAGGAAGATGTATATGTACTTGTTTAACAAGGACATATTCATTAAAAAAAAAAAAAAATTTATTGATTCAAGATCACTCCAAATAGAATTTATAAAGCGCCTTTTATTGATTCAAGAACACTCCAAATATTATTTATAAAGACCCTTTTATTGATTCAAGATCACTCCAAATAGATTTTATAAAACGCCTTTTATTGATTCAAGATCACTCCTAATACAATTTATAAACTGTACCACGGCGGTTAAATACGAGTAAAAATAATTAAAAAAATCCGATCTCGGCAGTAAAATCACTGTTAATTATTATTTATGTATGTTTTTTTTATTTCATTGATAGAAATAAAGGGAAAAAATAATTATAGTATACCTACTCAATTATTCTGCAAGTGGAGGGTTAATAGATCGCCTCTGGTATTTCTTTTGTCATCAAAGTAATAAATACAGTTGCTTGTCATATTATTAGACTCGACGAAAAATTAATGCAGATATTTGAGAAACCTAGTTCAACAATCACAAGTTTAAGCCGGTTGCAGACCAAATTTAACCAAAACAATAATCAGAATAACTAATGAAGGTATAAAAGAACAAATAAACATAATAGGTAAGTATTAAATATTAATATAACGAAAAATAAAAGGAAACACAATCAGTGGAATCTAAAACGTATGAATGAATGAGAAACATATATTATTGCATTCACTTTTTTCTCTTATCACCATTTTCCGGTGGGCATCTCACATAGTAGAACCTTTTTTAGGTGAGACGAGACTGGTATATGGTGATACACGCACGTGTCGTGATTTATTTCAAAATGCAATGGACACTCGCACATATGTCGCTGGTTATGAATACAAAACATTCGGTCATTCCTTAAGGGTTCGTTGTATAAAGAAATACAATGTGATATTCCAGGCAAGCCTTGGTGTATGGTAAATGTGGCAACACCCCAGACCTTTTCCTCTCCTAATCCAACTGTCGATTCGTTCATGAGAATTCAATTCTCTTAATGAATCGACATTATTATGCCAAGATGCGTGTACGAAGGAAAATTTTGTATGGTGTAGTGGACTTTTTGCATGCTAATAACACCAACTAGAGGCCTCGCAGCATATATGTTCCCATACATGGATTTACTCAGAATTCGGAGTAGAACATTTTATGTGAGTTTTGTGTGTGTGTGTCTGTGTGTGTGTGTCCCCCCCTCATAACTTTTGATCCGCTCAATTTACAGAGCCCAACATTTCAGAATATATAAACAGTTATAGGCTTAGAAAACTTTTATACTCAGATTTGTGAATTTTTGTTTCAGTCAGGGGTTATCAACTTTTGAAATTTTGATTTATTTTTCCATATATCTCAGAAACCGTAAAAGCTAGAACGCTGAAAATTGGTATAAACATAGACAAATACAAAATCTCAAATTAGTTTTTTTTTTTAATTCCAGGGTTTCTCAAACATTTTTATTAAGAAAAATATTTTTTTTATGATAAATTTATGAGTTTAACTGCCTATATTTCCAATTTTTTTTAAAATATCGAAAAAAGCCGAAAGACCCCCACTAGAAAATTTAATTTTCTATAAAAAATATTAACATTGTATTAGCACATCTCAAATTTTTTTTAACAATTTTTATAAAAATTGAATTTAGTGACGACATTGCTTCATACAATTTGTATGGTAGTAGCCTACACACAATATCTAAGAAGTGATACTGATTTCCAAACATACATACATACCATCATTCTGTTTTCATATTCTGGGTAGGATCAAAGGACTGACCTCCATACTATCCTATCTTGACATACATACCTAGGTACATGTGTTGTATAGAAAACCAAATATCTTAAAATATAAAATAATTTGTATTTATGGGTTTATAGTTTGGTACTTATTCTTCAACTGTACATACTATCACTATCGACAGTTGGATCTCATGTGTTACATGCAACTAGTATATAGATATAACCTACATGACATGACATGTGTAGTCAGCTGTACGATACAATCTAGTATAGGTACATCGTCGTCAACTCGTCGTCGTGTACGTTGAAGTACACACAGTTGAAGTTAATTAATTTCGTGTTGATCAACTAAACTACGCGCCGTGCGCCCCCCTTCATATACCCAAACCGCGTTTGGAAGTGGTGTCTTTCACCATCAATATACGTAGTGTGTGTTGTGATCTACAGAGTGTGAACAGTGAGTGCCTTCCGTGAAGAACTCCAGAAGAAGGAAGAAATTGGCCATCAGGTAGGTGCAATAATATTCCCTTCTCTCTGTATCCAACACTTGGTATCACAAGATGAATTTTAATAGACCCCAAATAATAAATATATTTCGTCACTATATGTAGACTCATGATGCTCATTTGTATATATATATATATATATATATATATATATATATATATATATATATATATATATATATATATATATATATATATATATATATATATATATATATATATATATATATATATATATATATATATATATATGTTAAATCTAAGGTTTTCGCGAGTACAAAATATGTTATTATTAAGTATTTTGGGGATAACCCGCGTCAAATTCTGATTCCCGAGAGAATCAGTCGTCTGCCGACGTTTCGTCTGAATCACATCAGACATTTTCAATAGGCGCCTTGTTAATAAATTTCCGTCGCGAGGGATAGTGCGCGCACGTCCGTTCGCGTCGGAAGCTTACCACCAAGTGAAAGTTTGAAAGGAAGCCATGTCAGTTGTTAGTGGAGGGGTGGGTTTCCCCAATGACGTCATTATTGCGTTTTGTTTGGCTTCTAGTGACTCGAGTACTTAACGGTATATTGTTTACAGGTGGATTATCAGTTTTCGGCTTACTAAGAATTTTACTAATGTTTTTAATGTGACTATTGTTTGAAATATCGGTAGTTGGGTTAATTTGATTATTATGGTTTTTCAAAATATTGTTTTCAAGTACACTTGTCCATGCGGTCGGGATTCGAATGCTATCGTCCCTGCTATTCATTATACTGTTGCTTCTTCTATATATTTCTATTGCTTCCCTGTAAATTCTAAATGTTTCATTGTTGATATTCGCGACTACTTTTGAATTTTCAAAGTCTATGGAGTGATTTTCGGTCAATGAGTGATTTACTAGAGATGAAGTTAATTTCCGGTTTTTAATATCTACGCGATGTTCAGAGACGCGTGCCGAGATTCTGCGATTTGTCCTGCCTATGTAAGTTTTTGTGCAATCACCGCAAGGGATTTCGTAAATACCGTGTGACTCTAATGGTATTTTATCTTTCGGACTTTTTAAAAAGGATGAAATTTTGTTGTCTGTTCTAAAAATGGTGCGAATATTATGTTTGTAAAGTAGGTGACTTATTTTGTCAGTAGTGCCTTTTATGTAAGGTAAAAATGCAATGGCGAGTGGCTTTACTTTAGTTGATGTATCTTTTTTATTAAAATTTTTATTCGTTTGATTTTTTATTGCATTATTTATTGTGAAATTTGAAAAACCGTTATTTTGTAGCGCGTTTTTAAGATACTCTAATTCATTTTGAATGTTTTCGGAGTCGGTTATCCTTAATGACCGTGTTACCAAGGTGTTTGCTACAGAGGCGATTTGTGCTGGATGATGGTTCGACGATGCGTGGAGATATCTGTTGGTATGTGTTGATTTTCTGTACACAGTGTGGCCGAGAGTGCCATCGTCTTTTTTGATTACGAGAACATCAAGAAAAGGAATTTCACCGTTGTTTTCGATCTCCATTGTGAATTTGATGTTATTGTGGAGATCGTTCAGAAAATCAAGAAATTTGTGAAGTTCCTCCAAACCGTGAGGCCATATAACGAAAGTATCGTCCACGTATCTAATCCATAGCTTTGGTTTTAAGCGCGCTCTATCTATAGCTTCTTTTTCTAACTTGGTCATGAATATGTTAGCGACTGGCGGTGAAAGAGATAGACCCATTGGTGCTCCTTTTACTTGTTTGTACATGTCGTTATTATACGTGAAAAATGTGTTATTGAGGCAATGTTCTATTAAAGTTATTATGTCATTCGGTGGGTCACTCATTTCTTTTATTGCTTGAAGAGCTTCGTCTGTAGGTATATTGGTAAACAGGGATACGACGTCAAAACTGACAAGGATGTCGCCCTTGTTTAATTTTTGATTTTTAATGATTTGTATAAAATGTTCCGAATTTTTGACAAATGATTCCGCTGATTCTACATCTGGTTGTAAGTAGTTGGCAAGATGCTTTGATAACATTTGAAGTGGCGAACCGACAGAACTGACTATGGGTCTAAGAGGAACATCCGTCTTGTGAATCTTTGGCAAACCGTATAATTTCGGAAATCGTGACGATTTTTCTCTAGGTATTAACGACTTTTTTAATTCTGGACTTAATTTGGATGACATAATTTTTGTTTTAGTCGTTTTTTCTAAGTATGTTATAGGATTATTAGGATGCAGTTTATAAGCCGGATCGTTAAGCAAATTAGTTATTTTACTGTGATAATCTTCGCTTTTCATGATGACTGTTGCGTTTCCCTTATCTGCCGGAAGAATAATTATATCTTTATTTGCGCGTAATTCTTTAAGAGCTCGTATTTCATCGAGAGATATATTTCTTTTCGGCGGAAGCGATTTTCTAAGTATATGGCAAGTTTCTTGTCGTATAGTTTCGGCTATATTATTTGGTAGTTTACACACGGCTGATTCGATACCCGTAACAATGTCTTCTTTCGGAAAACCTTAGATTTAACATAAATAACCTCTACGGGGAGGAAATATACAGTGAAACAAAAAAGTTTGAAAAATTAAAGTCAAAACACGCTAAGCTTCTATGTGACCTAACCTTTTTGTGTCGATGTCGTGATAAAAAAGTAGTGCCAAAGTGTTTTCAACTGAGACAACGCGGTAGCAGAAAATCGGTGAGAAAAATTCTTTATAATACTAGTTTTTCCCTCATACGCGACGAAATCGGTTACATTCATTTACAATTACATACACTTGGTACTGATATTAGAAATCTTCATATAAAACTTGCTAATATATTACACCCGTTAATATGGTCCGAATTAGATAATCTCATTCATAATAGGATTGAAACGAATAATAAAATAAACTCCGACCGCCAAATAAGTAAATTCACGCGTATCGAAAATAATATCAAAAAACAAGAATACCAACAGTCGTTAAATACCGATAAAATCATTCACAATCTCACTGATCTAAAATTAAATAACGATACAATATCTGTTCTAAGTAAAGGTTTTAATTTTGGTGTTGTTCCTCCGAAAATTCCGAAAGAAGACATTGTTACGGGTATCGAATCAGCCGTGTGTAAACTACCAAATAATATAGCCGAAACTATACGACAAGAAACTTGCCATATACTTAGAAAATCGCTTCCGCCGAAAAGAAATATATCTCTCGATGAAATACGAGCTCTTAAAGAATTACGCGCAAATAAAGATATAATTATTCTTCCGGCAGATAAGGGAAACGCAACAGTCATCATGAAAAGCGAAGATTATCACAGTAAAATAACTAATTTGCTTAACGATCCGGCTTATAAACTGCATCCTAATAATCCTATAACATACTTAGAAAAAACGACTAAAACAAAAATTATGTCATCCAAATTAAGTCCAGAATTAAAAAAGTCGTTAATACCTAGAGAAAAATCGTCACGATTTCCGAAATTATACGGTTTGCCAAAGATTCACAAGACGGATGTTCCTCTTAGACCCATAGTCAGTTCTGTCGGTTCGCCACTTCAAATGTTATCAAAGCATCTTGCCAACTACTTACAACCAGATGTAGAATCAGCGGAATCATTTGTCAAAAATTCGGAACATTTTATACAAATCATTAAAAATCAAAAATTAAACAAGGGCGACATCCTTGTCAGTTTTGACGTCGTATCCCTGTTTACCAATATACCTACAGACGAAGCTCTTCAAGCAATAAAAGAAATGAGTGACCCACCGAATGACATAATAACTTTAATAGAACATTGCCTCAATAACACATTTTTCACGTATAATAACGACATGTACAAACAAGTAAAAGGAGCACCAATGGGTCTATCTCTTTCACCGCCAGTCGCTAACATATTCATGACCAAGTTAGAAAAAGAAGCTATAGATAGAGCGCGCTTAAAACCAAAGCTATGGATTAGATACGTGGACGATACTTTCGTTATATGGCCTCACGGTTTGGAGGAACTTCACAAATTTCTTGATTTTCTGAACGATCTCCACAATAACATCAAATTCACAATGGAGATCGAAAACAACGGTGAAATTCCTTTTCTTGATGTTCTCGTAATCAAAAAAGACGATGGCACTCTCGGCCACACTGTGTACAGAAAATCAACACATACCAACAGATATCTCCACGCATCGTCGAACCATCATCCAGCACAAATCGCCTCTGTAGCAAACACCTTGGTAACACGGTCATTAAGGATAACCGACTCCGAAAACATTCAAAATGAATTAGAGTATCTTAAAAACGCGCTACAAAATAACGGTTTTTCAAATTTCACAATAAATAATGCAATAAAAAATCAAACGAATAAAAATTTTAATAAAAAAGATACATCAACTAAAGTAAAGCCACTCGCCATTGCATTTTTACCTTACATAAAAGGCACTACTGACAAAATAAGTCACCTACTTTACAAACATAATATTCGCACCATTTTTAGAACAGACAACAAAATTTCATCCTTTTTAAAAAGTCCGAAAGATAAAATACCATTAGAGTCACACGGTATTTACGAAATCCCTTGCGGTGATTGCACAAAAACTTACATAGGCAGGACAAATCGCAGAATCTCGGCACGCGTCTCTGAACATCGCGTAGATATTAAAAACCGGAAATTAACTTCATCTCTAGTAAATCACTCATTGACCGAAAATCACTCCATAGACTTTGAAAATTCAAAAGTAGTCGCGAATATCAACAATGAAACATTTAGAATTTACAGGGAAGCAATAGAAATATATAGAAGAAGCAACAGTATAATGAATAGCAGGGACGATAGCATTCGAATCCCGACCGCATGGACAAGTGTACTTGAAAACAATATTTTGAAAAACCATAATAATCAAATTAACCCAACTACCGATATTTCAAACAATAGTCACATTAAAAACATTAGTAAAATTCTTAGTAAGCCGAAAACTGATAATCCACCTGTAAACAATATACCGTTAAGTACTCGAGTCACTAGAAGCCAAACAAAACGCAATAATGACGTCATTGGGGAAACCCACCCCTCCACTAACAACTGACATGGCTTCCTTTCAAACTTTCACTTGGTGGTAAGCTTCCGACGCGAACGGACGTGCGCGCACTATCCCTCGCGACGGAAATTTATTAACAAGGCGCCTATTGAAAATGTCTGATGTGATTCAGACGAAACGTCGGCAGACGACTGATTCTCTCGGGAATCAGAATTTGACGCGGGTTATCCCCAAAATACTTAATAATAACATATATATATATATATATATATATATATATATATATATATATATATATATATGTAGATTGAATATTGTAAATTCTCCTTATTGCGAGTGTGAGTGTGGATCTAGATGATCTCGGCCACCTATTTTTTGGATGACCCTGTTAGAGATCGATACAGTTTATACCGATCTTTTTGTGGAAAGATTAACGAAGTGCAGTTTCCACTAAAAATTCTGGCACCTTCTTGCAAATGCTTCCCCGATAATCTACAAAGAAATATTAAAATTCATTGAGAAAAACATTGTAGTTTTGTAGGCGTTGTTTATCTTTTCTTTAAATGTTTTTTGTTTTTATTATTATAAAATTCTCACGTCGTCAAATGGAACAAATCGACCTTAAATGGTCGTATTGCTTATATCTAAATAATAATATTAATCAATTACTTAAGGAATAGTTCATTTTTGTTTTCCTAGAATAATACAAATTATTCACCGATTCTAACAATATGGGAAGCCACTGTAGGTACCTACTTTTGGGTTGTCATCAGGAATATAATACTTACCTATATCTATATAGGTAGGTACATAGGTATATCTGATTATTCTATCATGACGAATTACCGTCGGTCGTGTCTGTGGTCTGGTGGCTGTGGGGTTTGGGGCCCTCTCTCTCCCGGGGGCCCCCAGATTCTAAGACGCTCTGCGGTACATACAGGGTGTTATGGAGATAAAACGATATGAATGCGTGATCAAATATCAACCGGAGTTGTGGCGTTTTGAAAATATTACATATGTAATACAAATTACAAAGTTATTTAGATATTTTGTCAATATCTCACAAACTACTAATTCGATTTTTACAAAACTAGTGATGAACCAATGTATAAAATGTCTTGTTCTTGCACCCCCTGTCTCTATCTTGCATACTCGGTCGAGTTTTGGTCTTGATTTCTCGATCAAGTGTTGGTCTTTAATACTCGATCGAGCTTTTGTCTTAAATACTTGATCGTGTCTTGATCTTGGTCTTGCATATTTGATCGAGTCTCGGTCTTGGTCTTGCATATTTGATCGAGTCTCGGTCTTGGTCTTGCATACTCGATCGTGCCTTGGTCTTGTACCTCATGTCTTGCATACTCGATCGTGCCTTGGTCTTGTACCTCATGTCTTGCATACTCGATCGTGCCTTGGTCTTGTACCTCATGTCTTGCATACTCGATCGTGCCTTAGTCTTGTACCTCATGTCTTGCATACTCGATCGTGCCTTGGTCTTGTACCTCATGTCTTGCATACTCGATCGTGCCTTGGTCTTGTACCTCATGTCTTGCATACTCGATCGTGCCTTGGTCTTGTACCTCATGTCTTGCATACTCGATCGTGCCTTGGTCTTGTACCTCATGTCTTGCATACTCGATCGTGCCTTGGTCTTGTACCTCATGTCTTGCATACTCGATCGTGCCTTGGTCTTGTACCTCATGTCTTGCATACTCGATCGTGCCTTGGTCTTGTACCTCATGTCTTGCATACTCGATCGACTCTTGGTTCAAAAGACTTTTGGTCTTGCAGAACCTGATCACGGTCTTGTAGCGACATATGTTATTGCAAGTCTCGCAAGACCTAGACTGCTTACAAAAAAGTCTTACAATATTTATAGTTTAACGACTAATAACGACTTAATAACGACTGTTAGATATTGTTAAATCTAATTTGATTCTTATTTTCTTTTGCTTTGTTGCTATGGTTTGGTTTTAGAATCTTCTTGCAATTTTTGATATCATCCTCTCCTATCGTTATTCCTTACCTGGACTCACCTGCGAACGGAGAGGAGATCACACAACGCTCGGTGAATGTGCAACGATACGCTGCTTCTGTTGATTGTCTCTTCTGTAATTTCGGAGACATTTAATTCGACGGTCCGTCATTAAATGTCTAACATTGTAGTGAAATCAGTGTTGTGTTGGTGAATATATACCACCTTACATCGGAACCAGATTGTAAAAACTCAGGACGATATCGGTGAGTCTTCGGCTTCCTTCCATATATACAGTCCATAATCATTTCCGTGGTATATTAAACCTTTTTGTATGACACAAGGAAATATATCACACAACGACCTTAAATTGTTGAGTGTGCCTTAGAATATAGCGAAATGTTTAATTGTAATTTTATTAACGTAAAAATATATATTTATTTCCCAATAAACATGTATCACCCTGTATCTATTATTATATGGACAGGTTAACATTATATTTGTGCATGGCTGAATGATTGCATTAGGACGGTGCATTATTATTGTAGTTGCGGTAGTAGCCCTGTATCTATCTACATACATTCTTCATCTGACGGTTATGTCATAGTCATCTATGGACGTTTTGTCATTTTGTTAGTCGCTCTTTTTCAACCTCCAAATATATTAATAAATATATTAATACTTAGTATACAAACTTTTTTTCTCCTATTTCTATTTTTTTTAAAGACGACATATTGGTAGAGACCCGAATTATTAAAGTTATTATTTTTTTTGAAAAGGGGTGTTACTGTTGTAGAAAAGCATGTTTTTATTCGCGTTATTTTTGGAAAAAGGGATGTTACTGTTGCAGAAAAGCATGTTTTTACTCACGTTATTTTTGGAAAAAGAGGTGTTACTGTTGCAGAAAAGCGGTGTTTTTATTCGCGTCATTTTTGTTACTGTGTTAGGAAAGCATGTTTTTATTCGCGTTATTTTTGGAAAAGGGGTGTTACTGTTGTAGAAAAGCATGTTTTTATTCGCGTTATTTTTGGAAAAGGGATGTTACTGTGTTAGGAAAACATGTTTTTATTCGCGTTATTTTTGGAAAAAGGGGTGTTAAAGTTGCAGAAAAGCGGTGTTTTTATTCGCGTTATTTTTTGAATAGGGGTGCTATATTTGTAGAAAAGCAACATTATTATTTTCGTTATTATTGAAAAGCGGTGTTATTATTCGCTTTTTTTTATTTATTTATTTATGGTTACAGTCACAATTACTAAAATACATTAAATAAGACAATTGCCCACATAAGGACCAGAATATGTAACTCTAATAATACAAAGTTAACAAAAACACGTAAATGATGGTGTTTCTGAATCAAAAGTATCTAGGAGAGGATTAAAAGGGAAGATTAATACCTAATATTACTACATGCCACCATCATGTGAACTCGAGTTCGCCATAACGATTTATTCTCGTTAAACAATTATTGTTTTTGGCTTATTGTAAAGCAATTATAACAATATTACATATCGGTAATATGTCTGTATGTATGTATGTATGTATGTATGTTAGGAAGTTATTTAGATACATCTAATTATATAATAAAATCAACATTGATGTGGTTTAAGTCAGTATGTATATACAATAATAATTTATGTCGGGATCAGTGCACTGTTTAACCAGACAGACAGACAGACAGACAAACATACAATAAAACGATGTCAATAAACGTAATAGTATAATAATGTATTAATATGTAGATGGGCTAATGACCAAATCTATGGAGAATGTTGCACTATAGCGGAATTGAAGGTCGGACATTGACAGCCTGATATATTATGTAATTATCTATAATATAATAGGTAACATGTATGTATGTATGTATGAGTGTTGGGTTATTGCTAAAAGGATGTGGATGCCTTACTCCTTGTCACTTTAATAAATCCTTGTCACTTTAATAAATAAAAGCAAGAGTTTACGCCGGAAATCCTAATAAATGAAATAATTTCATAATCAGCTCATTTTGCAGTAAAATAGCAATATCTTTTTTTTTCTGTAAAACATAGTAATTGTTATACTATTTTGGAAATAACAATAATTGCGCTTACTTTTACAACAATTTGCCAGGTTGGCGTCATACATTTTTTTTTCAGTGTGAACAATCAAAGTTGGGTAATATTTTCTTTTAAATTCATAACCCGGGCCATAATCATTTATTTCCGCAAAAAAAAAGTTTTATTATTATTTTGGATTGTGATCAACAGCTGAGTTATTCAAGATTGTAAAACAAATTAGAATTCCAAAATATTGAAATTTGTAAATATGGCACTCGAAAAACCAATCCAAGGCGGAGATTTTCGGGCACTTTGTAAAAGTGGCAATATCTCGAAGACTAAGGCACTTTTACTAAGGTCATATTTGCATATTCTGGCGAGTCATGAGTAAAGTTGGTATAACAGCCCTTAAAAGGAATACGTTGACTTATGGGACACCCTGTATATGTATATTATGGGCGGACAGAACTAACACAAATACTTATGTAGTATTCAACAATAACTACTTAAATAATTCAAAATTAAAATTATTAACAACATTTGTAACTATGCCGTATTGTGTTCGTTTGCGATGCTCTTTGAGTTACACATAAAAAAATATTTGATTTGATTTGGGAACCATGTGATGCGCATATTAACTACACCAACATAGTTAACTAGTCTCTTTCTATGTTTCTGAAATAAAAATGGCGTCAGAGATTGGATTTATGACAGGTATTATGGCGGACATTGGGATATCTGGTTAATCTATTTTGTGTGAGCCTACATACTATGCCCCCAAGTCAAATTGAAAACGCTGTTCGTTTTCGCCAAGCGCTAATTTTTTTTTGTATGGGATTTGACGTTTGTTGTTTGTTATTGTAGAAAAAATTTCTACAACAAACGTCAAATCACATACAAAAAAAAAATAGCGCTTGGCGATAACGAACAGCGTTTTCAATTTGACTTGGGGGCTATGTTTGTTGAGGTAATGATTGAAAGTACAGAAAGTTGAGATTGTATAGGTACCTATTTGGTGTGGAACGGGAACAATTACCTGGTTAATAATTGCATATAATTGTCAATAAAAATTGTGAACTGCTAGCCCTAGAACAGGATTTCCTAGTTAGGCAGCAATAATCTACCAGCGATAATGGTGCTTGTCAGTATAAAATATATGAGATGAAATAAATAATGGTTATAATGTAAAAATAATTGACATAAAGTTCAGATTAATTTGGTTACCTGCATAGTTCAATGACTCGTATATTCACTTATGCATATTTATAGGTTTATTATGTATAAATGCAACTCGCATACATACATTATATTGAATCAGTTATTTACCTTACTCGATTAAACTATGTATGTATTTGTGTATGTACGTATGTACCTCTGCCCAACACTCGATATACCGATGTTAATATACATTGTGATGAAACTTCAGAATACAATCTCAGCATGATACTAGTTGATTATCTTAAGTAATAAAGCTATGTGCGTGTGTATGTGTGTGTTTGTTTTTGACTCACGCCTTCTGGAAAAATATGAGCATCTAAGTCTAATTCTTCTTCTTTTATGTAGACCTTTGGGTTAATTTTCTATACAAACTATTTCCCCATAGTCTAATTCTTCTTCTTTTATGTAGCCTAATTGTGCAAATATATTATAAACTATGTGCACACTTGATAAAAGTATATAAAAACGAATGGGACGTGACCAACACTAGATTCTTTTCAATACTTTTGTTTAGTCAAATTTCAAAACCATTTTCCATAATCCAGTATTGCTATATTTTCTATACGCATTTCACTTCGATGACAATATATAAAAATGTGGGTTGTGGCCAATCCTAAACTCTTGACAACGTTGATAATCGGTCATATGTTTAAACCATTTTTCATAGACCACGCATGCAGAAGTTTTATATACCTACTTTATTCACAGTCGATGTCAATATATAAAACGAATGGGTTGTGGCCATCACTTGAATTCAATCGGATTTCAAACCACTTTTTATATAGTCCGATTTAGCAAGAAATTTGTTTACACTAAATACAATGTAATGAGCTGGCCGACTTTAAATTATTTACAACTAGCTGAGAAGCATCGCTTCGCTCAGCTTCTAAGCTAGGGCTTTCAGCCAACTTTTTACCGCTGCGCGGTAAATGGCCGCCATCGGCGGTCCTTATAATGTTGCTTCTTTTCTACTATCATCATAGTGTCGAATATACAACAGGCACCAATAGCATCTCGCATAGTTCAGAGCAATGTTCACCACACCACATCAGACACGAGACCGGCGTGTGGGGATACACGCTTTACGTACCTATCGTGCTTCTTTAATCAGGCAATGCACCCCGCACATCTGTCGCTGGTCATCCATCATCCCACACTGTGGAATATGCCGTGATGGTATCAATTAATAATTATTACCTAGTTTTTTTTTCAGGTATTATTGTAAAGCGTCCTTGAATAGGTACACAAATTATCTATATACCTACCTAATATTATTAATACTAAAGTTGAAAATAAACTAATCGATAATTTAAATTTTACTGTTCCAGATACACAAGAAATTGGAACATGTCTTGAAAATTTTTACTCCTCACTAACCCAAGGGGATATAGTAGAGTTGTGAATTCGCAGTTTCAAGGCTATTATTTATTGCAGATTATCAATTAGTATCATGCTGAGATTGTATTCTGAAAGTTTCATCACAATGTACATATCTGTGTGTGTGTGTGTGCTATGTACGGGTGTTTATTCTACTTTATCGATTATAGACTAAAGTACTCATTCGATTCTTTTCAAATTTTGCAAATATGTATATCTAATACTCGCTTAGACTCCATTAGATTTTGAAGGATATCTGGGGGGCAAGTCTGGTTCAATCGGCGAAATCAAAACCCTCGTGATTACCCATATCATGGATATAATTATTATATGGAGTTCTATAATATCTTAAGATGTCATAGAACTCCATATGATAATTGTATCCATGATATGGGTAATCACTGGGGTTTTGATTTCGCCGGTCGAACCAGACACTCCCCCTGATCAGTGTTTCTCAATTTTTTAACTGTCATATTTTTGAATGTGACCCCATGCGCAGGAAACTTAAAATTTGATTTTTTTATTTTCATATTGGTAAAAAGGCACATCACATTCATAAAATGACATTGAGAAATTATTAAGTTTCATAATAAAATATTTAAATACAAAAATAATTTAAAAAACTCATTTCATAAAAATGCTGAAAATTTTCGATACAAAATACTCCCTGCAGTGACTTGGTAGGGAGGAGTATAGCGTTGGCCACAACGCACTCACTGGTTTATTCTATAAATAGTTAGTGTCATATCAAGGTCGTACGACTTGAAATTGATAAGAGAGTGCAGAGTTGCATTGTATGTGGTGATAATAAGACGCATTAACCAATAACCTTTGCACTGATAACCTCTCCAACGATGACATATATATATATATATATATATATATATATATATATATATATATATATATATATATATATATATATATATATATATATATATATATATATATATATATATATATATATATATATATATATATATATATATATATATATATATATATATATATATATATATATATATATATATATATATATATATATATATATATATATATATATATATATATATATATATATATATATATATATATATATATATATATATATATATATATATATATATATATATATATATATATATATATATATATATATATATATATATATATATATATATATATATATATATATATATATATATATATATATATATATATATATATATATATATATATATATATATATATATATATATATATATATATATATATATATATATATATATATATATTCAATATATGCGGTGGCGCAAAAATATGTCTTTTGTCGATATCAAATATTATTTTTATACTGCGAAGTACAGGATTAGAATAGGGAATAGCCGGGTAATAGAAAATACAACAGGCAACAATAACATCTCACAACATAGTTCAGCATTATTGAGGTTCACCGTACCACGTTCTGAATGTAGTGCCTTTTCAGACGAAACACGATGCTGATGTGTGGGGATACATAAATGTGTCTTTGCACATTGCACACCTTCCCCCGATAAAGAATATAAATACGATGTACTCGGAGATCTCCGCTTTCGACTTACGATTAGAATACAGTTAGTTAGGTAAAGGCATAGTCAAGATACGACAGTATCAAAATGCCTACACGCTCTAAAAACGAATCCGCTTCCGGCATAATTTTTTTGTCAAAATAATTATACTAACTAAAGAAAGTATACGACGTTAAGGCAAAGTCAAGATTCGACAGCATCAAAATGCCTACACGCTCTAAAAACAAATGCGCTCCCGGCATAATTTACTGTCAAAATAATTATACCAACTAAAGAAAGTATACGACTTTAAGGCAAAGTCAAGATTCGACACCATCAAAATGCCTACACGCTCTAAAAACGAATCCGCTTCCGGCATAATTTTTTTGTCAAAATAATTATACCAACTAAAGAAAGTATACGACGTTAAGGCAAAGTCAAGATTCAACAGCATCAAAATGCCTACACGCTCTAAAAACGAATCCGCTCCCGGCATAAATTTTTTGTCAAAATAATTATACTACCTAACTAAAGGAAGTATACGACTTTAAGGTAAAGTCGAGATTCGACAGTATCAAAATACCTACACGATCTAAAAACGAACCCGCTCCCGGTATAATTTCTTGTCAAAATAATTATACCAACTACCGAAAGTATACGACTTTAAGACAAAGTCGAGATTCGACAGTATCAAAATACCTACACGATCTAAAAACGAACCCGCTCCCGGTATAATTTCTTGTCAAAATAATTATACCAACTACCGAAAGTATACGACTTTAAGACAAAGTCGAGATTCGACAGTATCAAAATACCTACACGATCTAAAAACGAACCCGCTCCCGGTATAATTTCTTGTCAAAATAATTATACCAACTACCGAAAGTATACGACTTTAAGACAAAGTCGAGATTCGACAGTATCAAAATACCTACACGATCTAAAAACGAACCCGCTCCCGGTATAATTTCTTGTCATAATGTCTTGTATTTTTATTCAAATTCTGATTGTTTCGAATAAGCATTATTATTAGCATTGAATTGATTTCAGTGCAATTCACATATTCCCAATACAGTATGTAATCTACTTATTAGACGTCCAGTACTTATTGTTGTTCATTGTGCAACTTGTATGTATGTATGTATTTATGGTGTTGTGCCGCCTCCTAATTGTCTGCGATTGAGTCGCAACTACACACGACAAGTTTCGACTCTTTTTTCGCTTCGGTTACTGTTATGTCAATTTAATCATTAATGTCGCCTTGTCGGGTGCGACGGGACTGGCGTGTGGAGTGTGTGTGTGTGACGTGTTATACTTACTAACTATTATATTTATGTATGTGATGTTAGTACTTATTTAAATTTGAATTGAGTGGCATTTTCAAAATTCTTCTTCTCTTCTTACACAGCCATCTCTCCACTGCTGGATGTAGGCCTCTTCTAAAAGCTTCCACTCGTCTTTTTTTTGGGCTTTTCGAACCCATCTGTTTCCAGCGACAGGGACAATATCATCGGCACACCTTTTCTGGGGCCGGCCTATTCCCCTTTTCATATCCCATGGTCTCCAATTTAGTATTCTGGGTGCCCATCTGTCCGTACCCTGTCTGGCAACATGACATGACCTGCCCAATGTCATTTAAGTTTTGCAACTCGATCCATGACATCAAAATTAATTGAAATAAAATAAAATAATAATCTATTTTTATTATTGCATATGCGCAAACATTGGATTTTTTTCCCTGTCGGGAGTCAAAGATATTTTTTAACAGATTTTTAATTATCTCAATAGAGACGAAGTTGGAATATTTATTGTAGGAGAACTGGGAAATCAAGGCACCTACAGGGCTTACGACCTGTCATCGGCTGGTTTACGTGATCACTTTATGCGCAACGTTCACCAATTATGCCTTTTAATGAGATCCCTATCAATTCAATTTTGAAAGTTCTATATATTGTAATACTGAAATTCTTTTCGCTTGAAAATAAGAAATTTTTACTACAGCCATCTATGGGTGAAATTATGAACAACAATCTTATTATTTTTATTTATTTTGTTGGAACGCCATCTATTGAGAGAATTGGTTTTTTTTGTAAATAATGAAAGCTACAATTCTTATATCTGAGGTGACAATGCATTTTTCGCATAGAAGTCACCCCTGAATTGCGCCAGACTTATAAGGTCATTTTTGTCTTATTTACCTACTTGTACCAATGTGTAAGTAATCGAATATTTTTATTATTGCATATGCGCAAACATTGGATTTTTTTGCATATGCGCAAACATTGGATTTTTTCACCCATAGATGGCTGTAGTAAAAATTTCTTATTTTCAAGCGAAAAGAATTTCAGTATTACAATATATAGAACTTTCAAAATTGAATTGATAGGGATCTCATTAAAAGGCATAATTGGTGAACGTTGCGCAAGCGCATAAAGTGATGACGTAAACCAGCCGATGACAGGTCGTAAGCCCTGTAGGTGCCTTGATTTCCCAGTTCTCCTACAATAAATATTCCAACTTCGTCTCTATTGAGATAATTAAAAATCTGTTAAAAAATAAAATAATAACAGAAACACGGATATGTCAAAAGTGAAATGTGAATATTATAACATAATTTCGTTTAAATATATAATACGTAGGTAATTTACTATCGCGGTATCGTATGATGACCTGTTTGACAGTTGTACTCTTATAGAGTTTCGTAATTTTTGACAACTCAGTGTATGGGGACAAATTCGGTACTTCATTAAGTAAGCATTGTAGACAATTTTTTACACAATGTAGTATGGGATTTGTTTCTCCCTGCTTTAGTGTCGATAATTACGGAACTTCATGTAATGTTCAAATGTCATAAAGGCCACCATACATTGCCGCTAGTATAATAATAATAATAATGAACACTTCCTTGCACCCTGCGCAAGTGGCGAGTTTATTGCCGTATGGCAATTTCTTCCAACTAACCAGTGTTTCCAGCCCAGAGAAGCAACATTAGCGTGAGAAATAAATTATTAGTATAGTGTGAAATATTAACTTAAAATGTTGTTTCTCTTTTAGAACAACACATCTCAGTTTTATTTCACCATTAACCCACTTCAATTTGTATAAAACATTACATGTAAGAATTCGATAAAACTGTACCATTTTTGTAGAGCGTTTTGTTCCTACATAACGCGGCTATATATAAAATGTCATTGGCATACATATTATATCCTTACGATGTAAGCGTCCCAAAATAAATTTGATCTAAGTATTGCATTTTAATTAAAGAAGGCAACGCGTCAAGAACATATAACAGACTAGCATGTCTTAAGTGACACGAACACTATTTTCAACGGGTTTCAGGTTTTTGAAGGGATTTTCAACGCGATGAGCAAAAAAATAGAACGTTTTCTATTTTCAACGCGATTTTCATCATTTTTGTTAAAACAGAAATCTATAAAATTATTCGCTGTCGTCGTTACCGACGAGTCAAAATGGCTGCCGTTTGCGTTGACTTTTACGTGTGACATTCGCTCGCGATGTATTTTGTCTATTTGGAAAGTGTCGAAACTTTCGATATACTTTATAAATTATTATATATACCTAATTTTTCGATATACATTTATTTATATTATATTAAAAATTTGCACATATAATTGTGTAAACTGTGTAAAGTAGTGTAAAGCGATGCTCGGAGTAACCTATATTTTGGATGCTGTTTTAAGTAACCTGTATTTTGGATATTATTTTAAGCGTTGGAAACCGGGTCGCGTTGAAAATAGTGTCGGTGTAAAGTGCACTTTATACACAGATGTCTGAATTTGAGAGAGGCTATGAATTTATGCAAACACAAGTGTATAGCGCTCGGTTCTCTCTGCCTACTAACAACAGGTACATTACGTAATGGTATGACTTTTATTATTATTAATGCTATTAAATTTATTGTTTTAAACTAATAAATTTAATGCGTTCGCGACCTATTTTGTATTTTGATCGCGATTCAATCGAAACGCAACTTAATATATGTATTTTTTATCATTTAAAGTGTGTACATTTGACACGACACGACACGATATCGCCATGACATGACATGATATGACATGACATGATATCGACAGTAGAATAACATAACAAAAACATGCAGTTGAAATCGTTTTCGATTTCTATGGTAATCACAAGAAATGCTAATCATGTATTGTAATATTCTCTTTTTAACCTTTCCTTGTATTGTAGTACCTACCTATTCATACATGTATCCGGACACCACCTTGAGAAATTAAATTTTTTTTTTTTTTTATAAAAAAATGAATATGTCCTTGTTAAACAAGTACATATACATTTTCCTACGTTCCCTAAAATAAGCAAATAAATGCTTGTGCTTAGGTGAACGAAATCGGTCGAGGCAGGATTCGAACTCGCGACCACTGGATTACTAGCCCAGCGCGCAAACCGCTCTGCCACCGACCCATCTAAAGTAAATATATCATTCATTCATTCATACATACATTCATACCATCACGGCATATACCACAATGTGGGGTAACCAGCGAAAGGTGTGCGGGTGTGCATTGCCTTATAAAAGGGAGCACAACACATCAGTGTATACCCACACACCAGTCTCGTCTCACCTAAAAAGGCACTATATTCAGAATGGGGTGGTGAACCTCATTGCTGACTTATGTGAGCTGTTATAGTTGCCTGTTGTATTTTCGATTACCCGGCTCTTAAGGGACACTCGAAAACAATAATAGAAAAGAGTGGAAGCACTATTCTAAGCCGGTGCCTCACAGCTAAAATAAAATATATTTTTGTTATTTAAAAATATTTTGAATCACTGAACTGCTGCAAATGCTAGAAAAATGCGACATTGACTTCATAAATAATTATTGCAGACTATTTTGCAAATTGAAGAGTTTGATATTTTTTTCTCGCATCACAACAAATATAATACAGTGGTACCTCGACATACGAGTTTAATTCGTTCCGCAACCTTGCTCGTATCTTGAATTACTCGTATCTCGAAGCAAATTTCCCCATACAAAACAATTGAACTACCATTAATCCGTTCCAACCCCCAAAATGTCAACCCAGTTTTTTTGTTACGTTGTTTTGAATAATAAAAACGTATTTATAAATGACAAATATTTATTGTACAAAAACAAAAAAGAGAATGTAAAGAAATAAATTAGATATCATCACTGGTCTTTGCCTTTTTCGCTACATTTTTCTCACTTTCACCTGTAGGCCGTTTAGAAAAAAACATGTTCAAGGAGGTTTGTTTCTTCCTCCCTCTCAGAATGTTCCGGAAATGAATTAGGCAAGTGTCATTAAAAATATCAGATGCACGACCTGTTGCAACTTTTCTGGGTGTTTCTTTTCCATGAACTGTGAAACTCTCTCTCACATTCCTAACATCTCCTTTATCTCACTTGTAGAAATAATCTCCTCCTCCTCTGACTCCTCGAAACCAATTTCTTGCATAACCTCCGTATGCTGCTGTGATTGTAACTCTTGTATATACCGGCCGACCTGCTAAACCGAACTCGTATCTCGAATTTCGCTCGTAACTCAAAGCAAAAAATCACTCGCTCGCCGGCTCGTATCTCAAAAAACTCGTATGTTGGGGCACTCGTATGTCGAGGTACCACTGTATAATATATTATGTGTGATCATCTCCAAAGCACTCCCTTTCTATTAAAAAAGTAATCATTAAAATCGGACGATATTGTAAAGAGTTCTTATCGCTGTAGTGCAAATTGAAGATTTTGATGATTTTCCCATGGATCCCATGAACATATCTTGACCAAATTGAAATGGGACCAATCGGAAGATACCTCCTTTCTAATGAAAAAAGATCCATCCAAATCGGACAACTTGGTAATAAGTTATCGCTGAACATATAAAAAAAAATCACATCGAATTGTTAACCTCCTTCGCTTTTAAGGGAAGTCTGTTAAAAATGAAGACTATATTCTGCAATATGTAGGTAATACATTATACCTGAAACTATTAAAATTAATGTATTAAGATCCGTAAATGTATAAGTCTCCTATCTTGGCTACATCCTGCTTGAACCAAATTATTTTTTTATTCAAAAATGAAGTTATTATTTTTTTGTTCGAAAATGAAGTTATAATTATTTTTTATTTATAAATGAAGTTATTATTTTTTATTTAAAAAAAATAAGTTGTTATTTTTTTATTCGAAAATGAAGTTATTATTATTTTATATTCAAAATTACTTTATATTCAAAATTATTATTTATTTTTATTCAAAAATAGGTATTTTTTTTATTCAAAAATGAAGTTATTATTATTTTTTCTTAAATTTTTTTATTATTTTTTAATCGAAAATTAAGTTATTCAAAAATGAAGTTATTATTATTTTTTCCTAAAAATTTTATTATTTTTTTTAATCGAAAATTAAGTTATTCAAAAATGAAGTTATTAGGTACCTACTTATTATTTTTTCTTAATTTTTTTTATTATTTCTTTAATCGAAAATTAAGTTATTCAAAAATTAATTTATTTTAATTTTTTTATTCGAAAATAGGTAATTTTTGATTTTTAAAATTGAAGTTATTATTTTTTTGTTTGTATTGAGAGTTTGGTTTTAGCCACAATTTCTTTATTTTTTTATATCGAACGAAACCATATCAATACTTTTGCTTTTATTATTAAAACCGGTGTGAGGAAGTGGCGACGAGGAACGCTTCCTTTTCACCGGGAGGCCAACGTCTTCCTACTTCCGATGTCGACTTTCTGCGTCCGATGATCAGCGCAGTCACGTAGGTAAGTATCATCAGGACGACAGTGATAATTATATTATATTATTATTAGCACCTAGCGGATGTACCTGCACGGGTTCGATACCCCGACGAGGTTCGCCCATTTATCGAAACCGTCGTCATCCATATCGCTTTTTTTCACGCGATTAAAGTGTAACTATATTATCGCTTTGTTGATCGACCAACGAATGGGATTATCGTGTGAATACATAATATAACAATCTTGGAATGCAAGAGATTGCCTATTCGACCGATCAACGTTGCATTCATTTGTAAGAGTGATAGCAACTATGTGTGAAACTATGGATACTCACTACCCCGAGGAGTTAAATATTACATACACACCATCACGCCATGTCCCTTACGGGGTAAGCAGATAGAACCGAGCGCCATACTTCTCTATTTTTGCACACATTTCTGGCTTCCTTTACATCCATGCATTGTCTCATACATGCTCGTCGATTGTTCAAACTTTTTATGTTTCCTTAATTTTTATTTATTTATTTATTATTGACGATAAAATGAGGAAGATACAAATACAATTACACACTAGAGCTAGAAATTAAGTGCGTGTGTACATATGTGCGTGCGTGCGTGCGCGTGTGTGTGCATGTATATTATTATTTGATAAATCTCGTAATTGATAGGATACAATGAACACCTCACTAGGAAGTCCTGTGCCGAGGTGATCATTTAAACATTTGTGTGACATAGATAGTACATTGTGTAGGTATATAGTTAATATTTGAGAGAAAAATGTGAAGTTTAATTATATTTGATTACATTCAAAATATCATTCACATGGTCATACCATCCCTTTCTGGGGCGACCTCTGCTATTCACTCCATCTCTTGCACCCGTGTATATTTTTTTGGTCAGTCGTTCATCGTTCATTCTTTCAATATGTCCAAACCACCTCAAGGTATTCACTTCCATTTTACATATAATATCCTTCTTTATCTTGCATTCTCTTCTTAGTGATCTCATTTCCTTTCGAAATGAAATGAAATGAGTTAAATATTACTACTAGAATATGTCTGTCCCAGAGTAGCGTTATATAAATCAATTCTATTATTTTTTTATTCGTCTTAGACCGGAATGCACAGTCCTAGGTAACTAAATACTAACTCCTAACCTCACTGGAGTATTTAGTATTCTTAAGTTAATGTTATGTGTGGTCTGTGTTGCTATATGGCTGTGAGACTTGGACATTGAAGGTTAACACCATGAACAGGCTGGAAGCTTTTGAGATGTGGTTGCATCGCAGAATGCTCAATATCCCTTGGACAGATCTGGTTTCGAACTCAGAAGTCCTAAGTCGAGCCAGAACAACCAGGAAACTCACAAATCCGCCTCTATTGGTGGCTGTGCCTTATTAAAAAAAAAAAAAACAAGGAAACTCTTGTCCACAATAAAGGTCCGCAAGATCACATATCTGGGTCACATAATGAGGGGGGAGAAGTATCACTTGCTCCAACTAATACTGAAGGGCAAGATAGAAGGTCGCCGAGGGACTGGAAAGAGACAGATGTCCTGGCTGCGCAACATTAGGGAATGGACCGGCTTCAGGACCGTGGAACAGATATTCCGGGTAGCACAGGACAGAGAGTGATAGCCGACCTGACATGGCACCGGAAGAAGAAGTCAGCAATTGCGTTTCAGAGACATCACTAACTAAATACTACGCCAAACTTAAGGTAGATGGCATAGAATTTCACATTATTGCGTATGAAGAAAAGAGATAGATAGTTTTCTATGGGTTTAGACTGACGTTTAAAATGTTTTTTTTCCTATAACAACACAACACATGTAACCAAGCTAACGTCTATGTCACGTTTTTTCTGAAATTCCATGGAATTCTCGGCATCTCGTATGGATCGCTGAATAATCTGTTTGTTATTTGATTTGACAAAATTACCAAATACATATTTGACGAAGTCGCCAAAATCATCATCCATCGAAAACATCTCGTATTTTATTATTAAACTACTCGTAAGGTTCCTCGCGATCTATTTTACTTTTTGACAGTTCGCCAATGTTAGTTTACGCCACTGCGCATGCGCTAAGTATATAGATATGTTTCTGCAATGCAATTCTCATACAAAAACTTGGTAGGTAGTATCCTTAAGTATTTAGATCGAACTCTGCATTCGGACCATAGTGTAAGTTAAGGTTTATATAGTGCTAGGTTGAAGTAATACTAAATATTATTTCAGGGTCTTTTCTTCCTTTAGTAAGTAACCAGTTGTTTGCTATAGCTTTCAATATTATTATTTTATTTGCATTATTATGTTAATAGCGCAATAATGCAAAAGTGCATTCGTTTATCGTCGCCGGAAATAACCCCACGGCACCCGACTCTCCCGAATCGTAATTTGGTGACATCCGCCCCCGGTGGGAGCCGCGCATATATACACACTACACACGTACCTCGGGAGTGTTTCGCACGTGTCGCGGGTGGACGCGTGCTTTCGTCGCATACGACATAGTATCATTTCGTTTAGCACCGATGACACACGTTCTAAAATAATAATATCATTATGGCGTTGTCTTTATATGGCCACACGGCCCACATACATAGCATCGCATAGCACCAAATATAGATCCTTGTGACATGATGTGTCTCTTTAGCTTTGCTAAGTCAGCGATGACCGATCTATTCATTTTACAGAGGTCTGCAATATTATTATTAGACTTATTATGTATATTTGTATAGATCTTTGAGAAACATATTCGTTGAGAGTGGCAAATTTAAAATGCAACAAAATTTCAAAACATTTCCATTTTCCGACCATTCAACTATTTGAAGACTTTAACGTACTAACTCCAGCACAACTCTATATTAAACATAATATTCTTATTCACTTTAAAAATGATAAGAAAAACCATATCACTGCTCAACATTCTCAAGATACAAGACACAGACATCAACCAATCACTCCGAAGACAAACACTACATACGGACAAAGACATTATCAATACTTGGCTCCAAAGATCCTAAATTTAGTTGCAAAAGATATAAAGAACATACATTTAATAGAAAATACAAGACTTAAACATACATACAATACAAACATGGTTATATAACAAAGCTATCAATCAACTATTGTCAGCAAATTCTCAATTCATAACAACATACACGATAAAACTACTAACATAGGACTCAATAAGTGGACCATGGGCTACACTACACAATCATTCTATATTATAACACCTTACAATGATTTAGTAATTAACTAGTCTACCACCTAAGAACAGGCTTGGCCTAGTGAGGTGGTCCAAACCAAACCAATTCATTTGTTATGTTGCTTATATAAAATTATGTAAATTTTGGTATATGTATCTAATAAAAAAAAATTCTATCCGTTCCGTTAGATAACTCACTTTGTATTTTTGTGTTGGTAAGGGTCTGAAAGGGATGAAAGCAAGGGTCTGAAATTGAGTACCGTAATGGTGCGAGATTTGATATATGCAGACGATAAAGTTCTATTAGCAGAAAGTATGGAAGAGTTACAGTATCTTGTAAGTATGGTATATGAAGGATGTATAGAGAATGGACTTAGGATGAATGCCAGCAAATCAAAGACAATGGTCTTTGAAAAGAGTGAAAGCAGAACAGCGTGTAAAGCGAGAGTAGAGAACGAATGGCTTGAGCAAGTCGACGAATATGTACATATACTTGGGAAGCATATTTCAACGGAACGGACGACTCGATAAAGAGATCGAAAGAAGAGTTATGGCAGGAAACAGAGTTAATGGAGCACTAATACCAATTATGAATGATCGCAACATATCAAAGGATGCCAAAGTTGCCATTCATGACGCCATCGTAGTGCCAACCCTGACGTATGCAAGTGAAACCTGGACATGGCAGAAGACGCATGAAAGTAGAATAAATGCAGTTGAAATGAGATCGTTCAGAAGAATTTGTAATAGAACGATGTATGACCGGGTAAGAAACGAGGATATAAGGAAAGAATGTAAGATTAAGAAAGATGTCATTAATAGAATGAAAGTGAACACATTGAGATGGTTTAGTCACATGGGGAGAATGAATGAGGAGCGCCTGACGAAGAAAATATACAGAGCGGAAAGGAATGGAATGAGAGGTCGGGGACGCCCAAGAAAGGGATGGCACGACCATGTGAACGAAATTTTGAAAGACGGAAATGTTAGAAGTGTGAGCAATAGACGAACATGTATGAGACGATGCATGAATGTGGACGAGGCGAGGGATGCGTGCCAGGATAGAAAAATGTGGCGTTCGGTTCTCTCTGCCTACCCCGCAAGGGACATGGCGTGATGGTATGTATGTATGTAAGATTGTATTGGGTCAATTCAGTTCCTTACGGAGCTACCAACATTAGCACGTTTTGTAGAAAATGCTATTCTTGAGTCTCGCATGCGACATATTCGAATGAAAATCAACTAGAATATGGAAAACGCACTTATCATTTTAACAATGTCAGATGAGCTGTCAAAGTTTACATTAATCGCTTTAATTCAAACATACACAAATAACAAATAATATTAAAAATCATAAAAGTAGATAAAAATATGTTGACATATATAATTTATATGTACATATTATATGTTGACAAATACGAATACATAGGTAATAAACTTATCCCTAACCTCAAATGGCAAAGGCTTTGATAACGTTTTTCCTGCAACCAATTTGTATAAAATTAGTCGCTATTTTCATTAAACACTAACTAAACGTAACCGAATATTATACGGGATGTAATAAAATACGATAACGAAATAATAGTATGATGTGTAGGTATGTAAATCTCCATTCCCGTTATTTTTTTTTTCTATGCCTCATCCCTTTCTGTACTAATATGTATTATTTAACGGTCAGTTTATAACTTAAGATTTTATATCTCTTACTGCATATACAAGTAATTTCCCAACATTAGCTACACTATACAACTGTTTAGGATATTTCATTATTGTAATGTAAAGTAATTTGTATTTTTTTTTTAACATGTCTACGTAGGGAACACCAGCTATTAGGATTTGGGTCCATTTTACTCTTCCGAAGAAGCGCACTACGTAGCGTTGGGAGGTGTTTGCAATATAGAAAAGAGTTTATTAATTCGGATTTTAAAAAGACTCGGGTTGTACGAAGATCGAAACACAGAATTCGGAAGATCGTTCCACAGTCGGGCTGCTGTATTAATAAAGGAGTTCGAGAAGCGACTTGTTCGTATATGTTGAAGGTCCACTGTGAATGGGTGCTGTGATTGAGTGAAGCGAGTGACTCTGTTGCGAGTGGGTGGAGGAGGGACCAAAGATGCAAGTTCTTCTGAGCAATTCCCGTGGTAGTATCTATAGAATAAACTTAAAATACCGACTCTGCGTCTGTGCTCTAGTGATTGCAATCCATCAGTCAGTGATGGATCATCAATCAGACGTATAGCACGCCTTTGGACATAGTTATGAAATAAAAAGTAAATTATTTATATTGACTTAACAAACTGAAACTGAAAGCGCCCTTGAGGTGGCCACGGTTGTCACTAAACGGCGCTTTATAAATTGTCCTTATTATTATTATTATTATTAACAATAAGACACTATAGTTTTACTTCCACTCAATAAATTAACTTTTATAAATTAATTATTGTAACGTTTTCGGACTTTCGTCCATCATCAGCAACGTCGTTACTTAAACAGTTTAAGTAACGACGTTGCTGATGATGGACGAAAGTCCGAAAACGTTACAATAATTAATTTATAAAAGTTAATTTATTGAGTGGAAGTAAAACTATAGTGTCTTATTGTTAAGTCAATATAAATAATTTACAATGGCATTCCACAGTGTGAATAATAAGAACTTTGAAAACGAAATAAAAAGATTTCTAGTATATAAGAAAAAGACACTACTCTATGTTTACCAGTTGATAAGGGTCTAGTCAGCCGAAACGGTCGTCCTATTATAAGGAAAATATACATGTAGAACCATAATCATTTTTGTTTGATTAAAAAATACCTAGTATATTCTTTCTAGACTTTATTTGTCTTGTTTGTGTAAATTGTCTCTTATATTATGTACCACAGTACACCCTATTCACTAAATACCTAGTATATTCTTTCTAGACTTTATTTGTCTTGTTTGTGTAAATTGTCTCTTATATTATGTACCACAGTACACCCTATTCACTAAATACCTAGTATATTCTTTCTAGACTTTATTTGTCTTGTTTGTGTAAATTGTCTCTTATATTATGTACCACAGTACACCCCATTCACTAAATACCTAGTATATTCTTTCTAGACTTTATTTGTCTTGTTTGTGTAAATTGTCTCTTATATTATGTACCACAGTACACCCTATTCACTAAATACCTAGTATATTCTTTCTAGACTTTATTTGTCTTGTTTGTGTAAATTGTCTCTTATATTATGTACCACAGTACACCCTATTCACTAAATACCTAGTATATTCTTTCTAGACTTTATTTGTCTTGTTTGTGTAAATTGTCTCTTATATTATGTACCACAGTACACCCTATTCACTAAATACCTAGTATATTCTTTCTAGACTTTATTTGTCTTGTTTGTGTAAATTGTCTCTTATATTATGTACCACAGTACACCCTATTCACTAAATACCTAGTATATTCTTTCTAGACTTTATTTGTCTTGTTTGTGTAAATTGTCTCTTATATTATGTACCACAGTACACCCTATTCACTAAATACCTAGTATATTCTTTCTAGACTTTATTTGTCTTGTTTGTGTAAATTGTCTCTTATATTATGTACCACAGTACACCCTATTCACTAAATACCTAGTATATTCTTTCTAGACTTTATTTGTCTTGTTTGTGTAAATTGTCTCTTATATTATGTACCACAGTACACCCTATTCACTAAATACCTAGTATATTCTTTCTAGACTTTATTTGTCTTGTTTGTGTAAATTGTCTCTTATATTATGTACCACAGTACACCCTATTCACTAAATACCTAGTATATTCTTTCTAGACTTTATTTGTCTTGTTTGTGTAAATTGTCTCTTATATTATGTACCACAGTACACCCTATTCACTAAATACCTAGTATATTCTTTCTAGACTTTATTTGTCTTGTTTGTGTAAATTGTCTCTTATATTATGTACCACAGTACACCCTATTCACTAAATACCTAGTATATTCTTTCTAGACTTTATTTGTCTTGTTTGTGTAAATTGTCTCTTATATTATGTACCACAGTACACCCTATTCACTAAATACCTAGTATATTCTTTCTAGACTTTATTTGTCTTGTTTGTGTAAATTGTCTCTTATATTATGTACCACAGTACACCCTATTCACTAAATACCTAGTATATTCTTTCTAGACTTTATTTGTCTTGTTTGTGTAAATTGTCTCTTATATTATGTACCACAGTACACCCTATTCACTAAATACCTAGTATATTCTTTCTAGACTTTATTTGTCTTGTTTGTGTAAATTGTCTCTTATATTATGTACCACAGTACACCCTATTCACTAAATACCTAGTATATTCTTTCTAGACTTTATTTGTCTTGTTTGTGTAAATTGTCTCTTATATTATGTACCACAGTACACCCTATTCACTAAATACCTAGTATATTCTTTCTAGACTTTATTTGTCTTGTTTGTGTAAATTGTCTCTTATATTATGTACCACAGTACACCCTATTCACTAAATACCTAGTATATTCTTTCTAGACTTTATTTGTCTTGTTTGTGTAAATTGTCTCTTATATTATGTACCACAGTACACCCTATTCACTAAATACCTAGTATATTCTTTCTAGACTTTATTTGTCTTGTTTGTGTAAATTGTCTCTTATATTATGTACCACAGTACACCCTATTCACTAAATACCTAGTATATTCTTTCTAGACTTTATTTGTCTTGTTTGTGTAAATTGTCTCTTATATTATGTACCACAGTACACCCTATTCACTAAATACCTAGTATATTCTTTCTAGACTTTATTTGTCTTGTTTGTGTAAATTGTCTCTTATATTATGTACCACAGTACACCCTATTCACTAAATACCTAGTATATTCTTTCTAGACTTTATTTGTCTTGTTTGTGTAAATTGTCTCTTATATTATGTACCACAGTACACCCTATTCACTAAATACCTAGTATATTCTTTCTAGACTTTATTTGTCTTGTTTGTGTAAATTGTCTCTTATATTATGTACCACAGTACACCCTATTCACTAAATACCTAGTATATTCTTTCTAGACTTTATTTGTCTTGTTTGTGTAAATTGTCTCTTATATTATGTACCACAGTACACCCTATTCACTAAATACCTAGTATATTCTTTCTAGACTTTATTTGTCTTGTTTGTGTAAATTGTCTCTTATATTATGTACCACAGTACACCCTATTCACTAAATACCTAGTATATTCTTTCTAGACTTTATTTGTCTTGTTTGTGTAAATTGTCTCTTATATTATGTACCACAGTACACCCTATTCACTAAATACCTAGTATATTCTTTCTAGACTTTATTTGTCTTGTTTGTGTAAATTGTCTCTTATATTATGTACCACAGTACACCCTATTCACTAAATACCTAGTATATTCTTTCTAGACTTTATTTGTCTTGTTTGTGTAAATTGTCTCTTATATTATGTACCACAGTACACCCTATTCACTAAATACCTAGTATATTCTTTCTAGACTTTATTTGTCTTGTTTGTGTAAATTGTCTCTTATATTATGTACCACAGTACACCCTATTCACTAAATACCTAGTATATTCTTTCTAGACTTTATTTGTCTTGTTTGTGTAAATTGTCTCTTATATTATGTACCACAGTACACCCTATTCACTAAATACCTAGTATATTCTTTCTAGACTTTATTTGTCTTGTTTGTGTAAATTGTCTCTTATATTATGTACCACAGTACACCCTATTCACTAAATACCTAGTATATTCTTTCTAGACTTTATTTGTCTTGTTTGTGTAAATTGTCTCTTATATTATGTACCACAGTACACCCTATTCACTAAATACCTAGTATATTCTTTCTAGACTTTATTTGTCTTGTTTGTGTAAATTGTCTCTTATATTATGTACCACAGTACACCCTATTCACTAAATACCTAGTATATTCTTTCTAGACTTTATTTGTCTTGTTTGTGTAAATTGTCTCTTATATTATGTACCACAGTACACCCTATTCACTAAATACCTAGTATATTCTTTCTAGACTTTATTTGTCTTGTTTGTGTAAATTGTCTCTTATATTATGTACCACAGTACACCCTATTCACTAAATACCTAGTATATTCTTTCTAGACTTTATTTGTCTTGTTTGTGTAAATTGTCTCTTATATTATGTACCACAGTACACCCTATTCACTAAATACCTAGTATATTCTTTCTAGACTTTATTTGTCTTGTTTGTGTAAATTGTCTCTTATATTATGTACCACAGTACACCCTATTCACTAAATACCTAGTATATTCTTTCTAGACTTTATTTGTCTTGTTTGTGTAAATTGTCTCTTATATTATGTACCACAGTACACCCTATTCACTAAATACCTAGTATATTCTTTCTAGACTTTATTTGTCTTGTTTGTGTAAATTGTCTCTTATATTATGTACCACAGTACACCCTATTCACTAAATACCTAGTATATTCTTTCTAGACTTTATTTGTCTTGTTTGTGTAAATTGTCTCTTATATTATGTACCACAGTACACCCTATTCACTAAATACCTAGTATATTCTTTCTAGACTTTATTTGTCTTGTTTGTGTAAATTGTCTCTTATATTATGTACCACAGTACACCCTATTCACTAAATACCTAGTATATTCTTTCTAGACTTTATTTGTCTTGTTTGTGTAAATTGTCTCTTATATTATGTACCACAGTACACCCTATTCACTAAATACCTAGTATATTCTTTCTAGACTTTATTTGTCTTGTTTGTGTAAATTGTCTCTTATATTATGTACCACAGTACACCCTATTCACTAAATACCTAGTATATTCTTTCTAGACTTTATTTGTCTTGTTTGTGTAAATTGTCTCTTATATTATGTACCACAGTACACCCTATTCACTAAATACCTAGTATATTCTTTCTAGACTTTATTTGTCTTGTTTGTGTAAATTGTCTCTTATATTATGTACCACAGTACACCCTATTCACTAAATACCTAGTATATTCTTTCTAGACTTTATTTGTCTTGTTTGTGTAAATTGTCTCTTATATTATGTACCACAGTACACCCTATTCACTAAATACCTAGTATATTCTTTCTAGACTTTATTTGTCTTGTTTGTGTAAATTGTCTCTTATATTATGTACCACAGTACACCCTATTCACTAAATACCTAGTATATTCTTTCTAGACTTTATTTGTCTTGTTTGTGTAAATTGTCTCTTATATTATGTACCACAGTACACCCTATTCACTAAATACCTAGTATATTCTTTCTAGACTTTATTTGTCTTGTTTGTGTAAATTGTCTCTTATATTATGTACCACAGTACACCCTATTCACTAAATACCTAGTATATTCTTTCTAGACTTTATTTGTCTTGTTTGTGTAAATTGTCTCTTATATTATGTACCACAGTACACCCTATTCACTAAATACCTAGTATATTCTTTCTAGACTTTATTTGTCTTGTTTGTGTAAATTGTCTCTTATATTATGTACCACAGTACACCCTATTCACTAAATACCTAGTATATTCTTTCTAGACTTTATTTGTCTTGTTTGTGTAAATTGTCTCTTATATTATGTACCACAGTACACCCTATTCACTAAATACCTAGTATATTCTTTCTAGACTTTATTTGTCTTGTTTGTGTAAATTGTCTCTTATATTATGTACCACAGTACACCCTATTCACTAAATACCTAGTATATTCTTTCTAGACTTTATTTGTCTTGTTTGTGTAAATTGTCTCTTATATTATGTACCACAGTACACCCTATTCACTAAATACCTAGTATATTCTTTCTAGACTTTATTTGTCTTGTTTGTGTAAATTGTCTCTTATATTATGTACCACAGTACACCCTATTCACTAAATACCTAGTATATTCTTTCTAGACTTTATTTGTCTTGTTTGTGTAAATTGTCTCTTATATTATGTACCACAGTACACCCTATTCACTAAATACCTAGTATATTCTTTCTAGACTTTATTTGTCTTGTTTGTGTAAATTGTCTCTTATATTATGTACCACAGTACACCCTATTCACTAAATACCTAGTATATTCTTTCTAGACTTTATTTGTCTTGTTTGTGTAAATTGTCTCTTATATTATGTACCACAGTACACCCTATTCACTAAATACCTAGTATATTCTTTCTAGACTTTATTTGTCTTGTTTGTGTAAATTGTCTCTTATATTATGTACCACAGTACACCCTATTCACTAAATACCTAGTATATTCTTTCTAGACTTTATTTGTCTTGTTTGTGTAAATTGTCTCTTATATTATGTACCACAGTACACCCTATTCACTAAATACCTAGTATATTCTTTCTAGACTTTATTTGTCTTGTTTGTGTAAATTGTCTCTTATATTATGTACCACAGTACACCCTATTCACTAAATACCTAGTATATTCTTTCTAGACTTTATTTGTCTTGTTTGTGTAAATTGTCTCTTATATTATGTACCACAGTACACCCTATTCACTAAATACCTAGTATATTCTTTCTAGACTTTATTTGTCTTGTTTGTGTAAATTGTCTCTTATATTATGTACCACAGTACACCCTATTCACTAAATACCTAGTATATTCTTTCTAGACTTTATTTGTCTTGTTTGTGTAAATTGTCTCTTATATTATGTACCACAGTACACCCTATTCACTAAATACCTAGTATATTCTTTCTAGACTTTATTTGTCTTGTTTGTGTAAATTGTCTCTTATATTATGTACCACAGTACACCCTATTCACTAAATACCTAGTATATTCTTTCTAGACTTTATTTGTCTTGTTTGTGTAAATTGTCTCTTATATTATGTACCACAGTACACCCTATTCACTAAATACCTAGTATATTCTTTCTAGACTTTATTTGTCTTGTTTGTGTAAATTGTCTCTTATATTATGTACCACAGTACACCCTATTCACTAAATACCTAGTATATTCTTTCTAGACTTTATTTGTCTTGTTTGTGTAAATTGTCTCTTATATTATGTACCACAGTACACCCTATTCACTAAATACCTAGTATATTCTTTCTAGACTTTATTTGTCTTGTTTGTGTAAATTGTCTCTTATATTATGTACCACAGTACACCCTATTCACTAAATACCTAGTATATTCTTTCTAGACTTTATTTGTCTTGTTTGTGTAAATTGTCTCTTATATTATGTACCACAGTACACCCTATTCACTAAATACCTAGTATATTCTTTCTAGACTTTATTTGTCTTGTTTGTGTAAATTGTCTCTTATATTATGTACCACAGTACACCCTATTCACTAAATACCTAGTATATTCTTTCTAGACTTTATTTGTCTTGTTTGTGTAAATTGTCTCTTATATTATGTACCACAGTACACCCTATTCACTAAATACCTAGTATATTCTTTCTAGACTTTATTTGTCTTGTTTGTGTAAATTGTCTCTTATATTATGTACCACAGTACACCCTATTCACTAAATACCTAGTATATTCTTTCTAGACTTTATTTGTCTTGTTTGTGTAAATTGTCTCTTATATTATGTACCACAGTACACCCTATTCACTAAATACCTAGTATATTCTTTCTAGACTTTATTTGTCTTGTTTGTGTAAATTGTCTCTTATATTATGTACCACAGTACACCCTATTCACTAAATACCTAGTATATTCTTTCTAGACTTTATTTGTCTTGTTTGTGTAAATTGTCTCTTATATTATGTACCACAGTACACCCTATTCACTAAATACCTAGTATATTCTTTCTAGACTTTATTTGTCTTGTTTGTGTAAATTGTCTCTTATATTATGTACCACAGTACACCCTATTCACTAAATACCTAGTATATTCTTTCTAGACTTTATTTGTCTTGTTTGTGTAAATTGTCTCTTATATTATGTACCACAGTACACCCTATTCACTAAATACCTAGTATATTCTTTCTAGACTTTATTTGTCTTGTTTGTGTAAATTGTCTCTTATATTATGTACCACAGTACACCCTATTCACTAAATACCTAGTATATTCTTTCTAGACTTTATTTGTCTTGTTTGTGTAAATTGTCTCTTATATTATGTACCACAGTACACCCTATTCACTAAATACCTAGTATATTCTTTCTAGACTTTATTTGTCTTGTTTGTGTAAATTGTCTCTTATATTATGTACCACAGTACACCCTATTCACTAAATACCTAGTATATTCTTTCTAGACTTTATTTGTCTTGTTTGTGTAAATTGTCTCTTATATTATGTACCACAGTACACCCTATTCACTAAATACCTAGTATATTCTTTCTAGACTTTATTTGTCTTATTTGTGTAAATTGTCTCTTATATTATGTACCACAGTACACCCTATTCAGTAAATATTGTAACTAAAATAGGAACGTTCTAAAATTGTACATTTTAGATTACCGGTCTTATTTCAGCGTTATAAAATATAAATTTGCATTAAATGGAATAGGAACGTACCTATATTAGCCGAAACGTTCTTAAAAAGTTATTGAATTAGATGTATGTTGAATAATTATGAAAATTTCATAATTACATAGATCTAATTCAGTATTTTTTTTAAGAACGTTCCGGCTAATATAGGTACGTTCCTATTCCATTTAATGCAAATTTATATTTTATTACGCTGAAATAAGACCGGTAATTTAAAATGTGCAATTTTAGATCGTTCCTATTTGAGTTACAATAGTTACTGAACAGGGGGTAGTAAATAAATTTAGTAGTTGTTTCCAGATATTTTTTTTATAAAATTAATAAGTAATTGTTCTATAATTCAGGAAGCTTCATAATGAACAATATGTTAACAGTCTTACTTATAAGATTCGTTAAAAGCTCACTAAACGTGCAACCAGCGGCGACTCTATATAAAGTGCGTTGGATCAATTGCACTACCATTTTTTAAATGATATATTGTAAAAAATAATATTTAAATATGTTTTAAAAATAATATTACGCTTTACTTTATTACTGTTATTTTTTCTAAAAATAATAATTACTTAGTAAACACTGTCCATATACTTTATATCTTCGCGATCGATATAATATTATGTAATCTACCACAATACAAATATTATTTAGTACGGCGTGCGATATCAAAAACGCACCGAGTTAAAATTGTCTATTGTATAGCGTATGTATGAACAGACAGAGATAGTCCCGTATTAGATGAGAAAGAGATACTTGTACTTACTAGCAATGCATTCATTTCACAAATTTCGTGCGTTGCACCAAATTATCATATCTTAGATGTACTTAGAATGTATATCTCTATCTCGCTCTCTCTAATATGTACGCAATTATTATTGAAACATGAATATTCCCGTGTTATCTTTTATTCTTCGTAATGTAAACACTAGGTATACATGAGCATTGAGCATGCGTAATTAGAGTACCTAATTTGTCAGGTTTTAGTCAGTTGAAACAAACTTTGTTTATATCGTATAATATATCATCGCTTTTTACAAGATAATCTAAATCAATAAATATTTGTGTATAGTTCAGATATCTTATATATTTAAAAACGAGTGAATTAATAGATGTGTTTTACATTAAAAATAATAAGTCTTCTTTTGAAAATAAATTAAAAATAAATCGTGGAGGTCTTCCAAGACCAATGTTAAATATAAAACAACAATGCAAAATTAGAACTAAGAATTTTGTTCGTGTTTTTAAAATGCAGTTTTATGATAAGGCATCATGGTTGGTTATGTGGTTGTGACAAATTAAATAGTTTATTTTGTTTTCCATGTTTACTATTCGATGGCGACTATATCTACTTGGATTGTTGGATTATAAAAGGTGTTAATGATTTGGCTCAATTATCTGAGAAATTAAAAAAACATAATTCTTCACAAATTCATTTACGCAATACATACAATAAATTATCTAACATACATAGATACTGTTGACATTAGAACACAATTAGATTATAGATATCGATCAATAACAAACGAGTGATTGAAGTTTTTGCCGAAATAGAAATAAACAGCGCAGGATTGACCTTCTTTACAAATAGGTAAAATATTTTGAATATTTCATTTTTATCCATAATATACCAACGTAGACGTATATATCTGTGTAGATATACGTAAACGCATACCTATCGATTAAATACCAATTAATTTATTATTAATTCAGGAAAAAATTGCACTACCAAAAATGATCATAAATACGATCTACCAGTCGCCACTGCGTGCAACTAGATACTAACGGCTAAAATAATTCGGTAATCTTACTTATAAACTTATACTAAGATATGACTAACTACATACATAGTTCACCGAGTTGTTTACGAACATCGTTGTTTACGATCTCAGCTGTCTGAATTTAGAAATGCTCTTACTTTTTACAATAAAAATGTACTCAATAAAATGCATTAAGGGATCGTCAACCTTGTGAGAAGAAAAACTATTGCATTAAGGGGTATAACTGATATATGTTTCCTATATAAACTACTAAACAACCAAATAGATAGTCCGTATATCTTAGGACATATCCCATTCAACTGTCCCGCGAGACAAAACCGCCAGAACCTCCTTTTTTTACACTAAATAATCAAGAACAAACTATGTAAACAACACTTTTATTAACCGCAGCTGCAATACATATGTACAATAACCTTAATCATAAGCCAGATATTTTTAACAATAGCCTACAATCATTAAAAAAACAACTATCATCAATATTATAATGAATACTTTATGTACCAAATTGTATAATTTTTGGTATATCCAATACTATATTAATATGACAACTAACCCTTTCCTCCTCTCCTACCTTTCTCCATGCCCCACCCTCGCTTAATAAAATACACACACACACACACACCCTCACACACACACACACACACACACACACACACACACATTACAATTGTACACTTACACCACACTTTTGTCTTTGCTATACTGAATTGTCTTTCTTATATTAATCTGTGGAACAATGTAATTGGCTTACTTTCCTGATTACTATATTTTTTTATTAATGTAAAATATGTAACAGCTGTTTTGTTTCCCAAAATAAAATCAATAAATAAATGTTAGATTATGGGATTGGTCGACAATGGTCGTAAATTTAATGCAAAACTTTAATTGATTTGCACTAAATTGATCATTAAACTTATATTGGACGGAACACGATTGTGTCGTAGCATAATTATTGTTATCTGTTGTCAGTCAATATAACTGTTACAGTTAGTTTAACCTATTGTTTATCGTGTGGGGTCGTGGCGACCCCGAAACAACTTCATGACGGCATTTAATTTTATTAAAGCGCCCCACAGAGCTGTTATTCCCGCTAGCTTCATCACTCCCAGCTTTGTATAGTATCTTTCGTGACATTGCCGAAATCACATTTAAAAACTCACGTTTGTGGGATAGTAAAAATATCACCAAGGCTGGAGTTTTTCAACAATTGAAGCTAAGGTGAAATTCGACTCCAAAAAATTGAGCGCATTATATAGAGCGCGTAAGTTTTTTTCAAAAACTCAAAAAACAATTGGTAATATTTTTTTTATTTAATTGGTTTATTTGGGACAATAACAGCATTATTAACTAATATGAACTTAAAACAACCACAATAATAATAATTAAAATTTATAAAGCGCCGTTTAGTGATACAAGATCACTCCAAGGGCGCTGTAGCTTATTTGTTGGCTCTACGAAACAAGGCAGTCTTAAGAAGTTTACCGAAGGTGTCAATGCTCTGAGCTCCACGTATGTCAAGAGGCAATTTATTCCATTTTAAAGGCCCGTTCACACTGAAACCGCGATCATAGTTAGCCGCCTTATTAACTCTGTCCAATTCTTTTAAAGAGTTGACGATCTCAGCGTAAGCTGCCTCCCTGGTGGAACATTCCTTTGGCACATATCCTGAATGTAGCGTGGAGCCAAGTCGTTCAGAGCTTGAGTAATTAATCAAGGACACAAAGTACGTATTTACAGTTGATTCTGAAAAAAAAAGATTTTATTATATATATTAAAAATACAGCAACAAGGATAGGGGGAGACGGAGATGGGGGAGGAACTGTAGGAATAAAAATAGAAAAGTGGAGGAATGTCAGAGGTAGAGCAACTGATGGTATGTCACAACACCTTTCGTCATTATGATATCCGTCCGCACTCGCACCTAACCCTCTCTCGGAATTGATAATAAGAAAGGAAAAATATGTCAATATCACTAAAACTTTGTTTTGTGCATTTTATTACGTATTATTTTGGGGGTACCTACCAACCCCGCGCGACTATTAACGTAATTTTTTCGGCCCGTCTAATTAAAGGTTTTTGGTATCACATCCAGCCCATATCGGTACTTTACATTCTTATCGGTCAAACACAATAGGTACTTATCATTTGACGATATTTTATACATACTGAAATAATTAGCGTTTTTGTTATATTGGTAGGCGCACCTGTAATACGGTACGTTATCGATTATCCGGTGTAGTTTTAACAGATTCTTATAATTCACGTTTTATGTATTTATTTATTTTTTGTAGACCTGTAGCCATACTCTTGAGACTCAAAGCCGAACCAAAATTTCGAATTTTCGCTAAGAACATACTTTTATATCTGGGTATCGAGATGGCATGTCACTGTCACAATGATCTGTATGGAGAAGTGACACAGCAAGCACACAAGGCTGCACCAGTCTAGCTCGGACTGTCTGAGGTAAACTATATGGAAGAACAAACACATGAGCACCAAGGGCAAAATGAGGATGTACAAAACATGCGTAAGACCATCCTAAAATACGCCATTGAATCCAGAGCTTATACGGTCCGTACCAAACAACTCCTGCGCACCAGCGAAATGAAAATACTGCAATGCATAGCTGGCAAAAGCCCTCGTGATAGAGTCAGGGATACAGAGATCCGAAGAATAGAGTCAGGAATACAGAGATCCGAAGAGAAGGTACTGGAACGAACACGTCAGCTGCATGTCCGAAGATAGGATCCCAAAGATAGCCCGAGACAACGTACCGGAGGGGTCTCGACCACGAGGACGCCAAAAAATGCAGCATAAAACAGACCCTGGGCCTAATGAAAGTACAAGATGAAGAAGAACATACATTTATAATGGAGAATGAGGCTGTATGTAGGTGTGTTTTAATCGTAATAGTATTCATTTGAACATACGCTGGGAGATAGGTCGGTTAGTTTTAAGGAGCGATGATGTTAACAACACATTCTGAATGCAGTGCTTGCCTTTTAAGGTGAGACTGGTGTGTGGGGTTACATGCTTGTGTCGCGCTTTCTTTTGTTAGGTCAGTTAGGTGACGCTCACTCGGACGACACTGTCGCTGGTTACCCCATATTGTGGGTAATGCTGAAATGGTTAATGATGAATAAATAATGCAAGACGGATTTTTGTATGCCTCATTAAATTTTTGTATATTTTAACTCCTCACTACCCCAATGGAATATAGTGGGGAGATGAATTCAACTAGTATCATGCTCAGATTGTATTCTGAAAGTTTCATCACATAGTGTCTGTGTGTGTGTGTTGTGTACTATGTTCTATGTACGGCATGTTTATTTTACTTTACCGATTATAGACTAAAGCACTCATTTGATTCTTTTCAAATTTGTAGGTATATCTAATACTTACTTACATAGATCCAATTAGATTTTGAAGGATATCTGAATAGTGCTTCTCAATTTTTTTTAACTATCAAACATTTCAAAGTGATCCCAAGCTCAGGAAAATTGAAATTTGATATTTTTATTTTCAAATTTGCTAAAAATTCACATCACTTTCATAAAATGACATTGAAGAATTATCAAGTTTTCATAATAAAATATTTAAATCAAAAATTATTTAACAAACTCATTTCATGACCATGCTAAAATTTTTCCATACAAAAATTTAATACTTAGTGTATTGACTCGGTAATGAGGAATATATCGTTGGCCACAACACACTCATTTTTTTCTGTTAAGGAACCTGTTATGTTTCCTTGTCAACATAAAAATTACATTTAGATATAGGTATACCGACGACATGAGTACATTTTTGAATCACGGAATCGGTCACACATGGAGGGGAGCGGTTTTCACATGCAACGACCAAACAAAAATACACAAATTGCGTTCTGCGCACCCACGTGACTATACCGTGTCCCTCGCGGGTTAGGCAGAGAGTACCGCACGCCACATTTTTCTATCTTGACACACATTCGTGCATCTTCTCGTACATATTCGTCTGTTGTTCGCGCTTCTTGCATTTCAGTCTTTCAGAATATCTTTTACGTGGTCGTGCCATCCTATATATCGAGTTGTACATAGTACATAGTATGTACGTATGTATGAAGGCAGTCTCTAGTTCATTGAACTTTACAACAGGTGATAAAGGTATTTAATAGTATTTGCTTTTGATATTTGTTTCCAACAGCAATCGTATAACTAGACAGCTCACGTTACCAACATCTCATGAGCCGCCAAAGTTGACATTGAACCAAAAATTTCTAAATAATATGTTGAGAAATGTAATTAATTTGAAAAAAGTGTCAAATTCGAATACATATTAAACTTATTACTAACCTCAAATGACAAAGGTGTTGATAACATTTTTCCTGTAACCAATTTCCATTCAATTTTTAAAGCAACTCGGTCACGCGAGTCGCTTTTATTATTAAAGCCTCCCTGAACCTGAACCGCGAGTCGCTATTATTATTGAGGACTAACTGAACCTAAATAAAAATGTGAAATTCATTTTGTATTTGGCGCGCTTAGTACTGCGCATGTGCGAGCATAGTCTCAGAAAGCGCTGGTGTAAGAAAAAGATTCTCTCTGGCTTGTCTGCAATAAAAATGTCGGGTTGTAATCATACACTAACAAGTTGTTGTCTGTTAATTTAAAGAATAAACGAGTTTACTGGAGCCTTTGTGCGTTATTTTCTTAAAAAAATATTCTCCAGAACCCTCAAAAGATAAATATCAATTTTCAACAATAAAATAATCAAAACATTATATTGCCGCTCCGTTGGTCCACAAAACCATAAACCATAAAACGTAAACCATAGTTTTGAAAAGGGCATTTTTCCCGAAATTTTCATTTTCAAAAGCGGAGATAAACCTGAAATCTCTAACTATAGACCTATTTCACTGCTTATTTTTTTCCAAAATATTTGAAAGGGTTGTTATTTTATTTATTTTATTTTATTTTATTTTTTAATTAACACATACAACATTAGATAGTTTATTACATGGATTAATACATATGATACATCAATTATCTAAATCTAATGTCAGTTACATGTGTCAAATACATTTTGGTTTGTGTGTGTAGTGTAAGTAGTAAAGTATTTTTGTTATTTATTTATTTAATTATTATTCCGCTTATGTAAGAGAGAGGGTGTGTATATGAATGTGTGTGTGAGGGTGTGTGTGTGTGTGTGAGGGTGTGTGTTATGCGATGATTGATTGATTTTCTAAACAAATTTGACATTTTATCTAAGAATCAGTACGGTTTTACAGAGAACATGAGTACAAGTGAAGCGATTTTAGCTGTTACAGACTACATTTCTAATCACACCGATAAGGGATTTGGGCCTAGGTTGAGGCTCTAAGGGCCTAGGTTGAGGCTCTAAGGGCCTAGGCAGTAAAGGCGGGGGTGGGCGGCCGACTCTGTTGCGCCCTCGTCAATTCTGTACTTAGAGAAGAGCAGGACGAACGCCTTCAGTCTCGTCAAACTGTGGCGAATGTTGTTGTGTGGTTCGGGCACACCGCCGGCGCAGACGTCGGGTCAGACATCCTGTGTTGACAACTAGACGTCAAATCTGACAGGTGATGATTGCGTCGGATGCCCCCGGTGTTAGCCCGCGGAACCTTCGGACGCCAACACGAGGACCGAGGGGTCGGGGTACAAGCCCCTCCGACTTGAAACGGAGTGTACATAGAGGCCGATTTTGAGACCAATCGGAGGCCCTGACGTGTGAGGTTGGATTCTCGGGAGCAGTGGTTGAACCCGATGGATGGTGGATATTTTGTGTTTGTCCGATGTTGCGGCTGAGTCCGGTGGTGAACAGGGCCAATGGGCTCTATAGCGTCGCCGGCGTGGAAGTGGATCGCGATCTCCCTCGAGTCCTTAAGAAACATATTGGACCACGTCTCAATGAAAGCAGTGTATTGTTCCTTCACTCAATGTGTGTTATGAGTTATGGTATTATGGGATGGGGTGGATGCGTTAAATCAGTCATGAGTTCTTATTAAGTTCCATTATCAATGCAAATTTTGAAAGTTCTATATATTTGAATAATGAGTTGAGAATAAGAAGGCATAATTGGTGAAAGTGATGAAGTAAACCAACCGATGACAGGTCATAAACTCGGTAGGTGCCTTGAGTTCCTGGTTCTTCTGTAATGTTCCAAATTCGTCTCTATTGAGATGTCGAAAAGTTTGTCAAAAAATATCATTTGACTCCCGATTAGGAAAATAATCCCATGTTTGTGTATATTCAATTCGAAGTATATTTTTACTATTCGAAGATCTATTTTAGAAATTTGAAGTAGATTTTTATTTCAATCGAAAGAGAATATGAAAAACTACCGGTTGAGTTTTTTAATTCAAATTCTTGCCATTGAAAAATACCTCTAAATTTTACCCTTTTAATATTTTTTCGTGTTTCATACATTAGAACGTAATAAGTGTGCATACATCCCGTATTCTCATTGACGTTTACAAGGCCCATAACTAGTTTCCCAACCAGTGAGAGCTCTGATACTTTGACAATTTGTGTATTACCGATGACAATATTATTTTGCTGAAGACCGAGTGGAGTTGTGGAAGAGATGCATCGCTTTGTTGCCAAGAAGAATTATCGACATAGAACAGACTCTTGTATTATTAGGTATGTTAATATGAAGCGACTGGTAACTAACTGTAATAGTGACATAGCATGCATACATACATAGAGTAATAATTACAAAGTCATATATTGAAAAACAATTATAGGTACAGTTGTATGTCATACAGGATGACAACATCATAAGTAGGTAGTCAAATGACTAATATCTGTGACAACTAATGGTTCAACGCCTCTATGACTAGTGATGATGACTAGTGAATGCAAAACCAATATCACCGGTGGTCTTGGTCCTTATCTCGTATTTACAGGACAAGTATCGCGGTCTCGGTCTTGTATAGGTACTCTTTCAGGTCTTACCTGTAATATATTCAAAGCGCACTTGAGGTGAGGTTATCACAAAAACGGCGCTATAAAAATCATCCCAGTTTATTATTATTATTATTACAACTTTCAACATTTTTTTTTTCATTAAAAGTCATTAATCACAATGAAATATGACTGAAAATATCATTAATTCCAATGAAATATGTCAAAAAGTCATTACTTACAATGAAATATGACAAAAAAGTCAATAATAACAAAGAAATATGACAAAAAAGTCATTAATTACAATGAAATTAATAATAATGAAATATTACAAAAAAAAGCCAATTTATAATGCTATGTCAATAGTACCTAGGTTCAAGGTATTTTTTGCTTTTAGGATGTATGTCAAGATAGAAAAATGTAGTGTTTGGTTCTCTCTGCTTGCCCCACGAGGGACATGGAGTGATGCTGTATATTTATGTAGTAATATTATTTTAGGATGTATGTCAAGATATTTATGTAGTAATATTATTTTTCATACAATTCGTCTATACAATAATACGCAAATCCTTCGCAAATTGATGAGTTTCATGATTCCAATAATCAAATCATTTGGCTTAGTTCAAATGGAACCACCCCAAATATAAATCCCTTTCTAATGAAAGATGAATCATCGAAACTTCCTGTATATTTTGAACCTCACGGAGCCGCTTTTTTGTCGAAGAAGGGACAGCACGCTGTTGAATGCGACTTTTCTGGTAATCTTCCACTAGTTTCTCCGTTGGTTTTTTAAAGAAAATCCGTCTTATACATATGTGTGCTACTCTTATCAGTATTCGATACAGCAATGATTTATATTGAAGTATAAAAAAAAGAATAAATTACAGAAATAAAGACAAGAATATATAAATTAAATATGCATTACAATAATGCACAAACATTAGTAACAATAAATAAATAGATATAGGTACGTAAAAACATAAAAATGAATACTTACCTTCGCCAAAAATTGATACGTAATTGGTCGCATGGGGTCAGCGCCTAAGAGACCAGCGACATATGCGTACGCGTTGATTTTTCAACCGCAACTGATTTGCATACCCCGTGGGTAGGTAGGAAACTAGAATGAGCGCTGTCGCGTTCCAAACACTTTAAGATATATTTTTTTTTAATTTGAAACTGTTATGACCCCATGCGCCTAATTAAGGGTTAAGTCTTGCAAGACTCTTGGTGTTGGTCTTATAGCGACAAATGCGGTATTGGTCATGCAACTCGCGCAAGACTTTCTATGGCTCATCACTAGAGTATGACTGCATTACATATAGGTACGGTACACCAATAAATACCATACAATGATGCACATACCGGCTATAATAATATACAATTCATATTAATTAGATGGGTCGATGGCAGTGCGGTTAGCGCGCTGGGTTAGTAATCCAGTGGTCGCAAGTTCGAATCCTGCCTCGACCTATTTCGATGCATTATTTGAAAATAATCATTATTACTATTGCCGTCTATGAAGTATTTTATTTATTTATTTATTTATTTATTTATTCATGTCTGACAAATATTGATACACTTATAATTCGTATTATTATTAACAAATACATATTATATTATACAGTGATGCAGAAAGCAGTGTCATTAAGGTGTTTTAATCACCATCAAACTAGACAAAGCCTGTGTCTTGATGGCTATTTCTTTCGCATAAAATTATGAATACAGTATAAGCATACACATATTAACACAATACAATTGTATAAAAATATTTAAGAAAAAAATATACTAAAATACTATAAAATATAATGGCTTTTTTACAATTATATAAACATATTTAAAAAAAAAAATTTAGATGATCTCCAACAAAAAAAAAAATATTGAAAAAATGATAAAAACATGATGGCTATTTCTTTCGTATAAAATTATGAATACAATACAAACATACACATATTAACACAATAAAATTACATAAAATATTAAAAAGATAACTAAAATGATTGTTAAAATAGTATAAAATATAATGGCTACAATAATATAAATTTATTAAAAAGAAAAGATGATGGAAAGAATGATAAAAATATGATGGCCATTTCTAAATGAATACAATATAAATAGCCTTACAATATAAATACAATATAAATAGCCTTACAATATAAATACAATATAAATAGCCTTACAATATAAATACAATATAAATAGCCTTACAATATAAATACAATATAAATAGCCTTACAATATAAATACAATATAAATAGCCTTACAATATAAATACAATATAAATAGCCTTACAATATAAATACAATATAAATAGCCTTACAATATAAATACAATATAAATAGCCTTACAATATAAATACAATATAAATAGCCTTACAATATAAATACAATATAAATAGCCTTACAATATAAATACAATATAAATAGCCTTACAATATAAATACAATATAAATTCCATCGCCTAAAATTATGAATACAATACAAACATACATATAAAATATATGTGTATGTTTACATATATATACATAAACATACACATATTCATACAATAAAATTATATCAAAATATTTAAAAATGAACTAAGTAAATCCCAAAAACATGCAAACAATTATTTCCTTAGTGAATTTAAATCTAAATCTCAGTCTCAGTAACGAAGAAACCTTTTTGTTACGCCATCTATTGAGACATTGAGAAATTAATTTTTATTTGTAAACAATGAAAGCAACAGTTCTTATAAATGAATTGTTTTAAACAAAAAAAATGAATTGTTACACATTATTCAAATATAGAACTTTCAAAAATTACATTGATAAGGCAACTCAATAAGAAGGCATAATTGGTGAACGTTGCGCAAGCACATAAAGTGAATTGTCTCGTAAATCAGAAGATGACAGGTCGTAAGCCCTGTAGGTGCCTCGAGTTCCTGGTTCTTCTATAATATCCCAACTTCGTCTCTATTGAGATGTTAAAAGTTTGTCAGTAAAATTAATATTATTTGTTACAAGAATGGCTTATCTTTAAATCAATAAATATGTTTTCTTTTGATGCGGTCACAAATATTACCGTTTACGGTAATAATATTATGTATATATGTAGGTAGGCAAAAAATATTATTGAGTTAGCAATAATACCTATACATAATATTTAGTATAAAAAAGTTTAGACTTTGATATTCTTAGAGATGGGTTATACTATATACCTTTCCGGCAATGTCTGCTGTGTGTGTAACGCTTCAAAAATCAATTTCTCCACTATTTAAAGTTATTTATTATTTTATTAGTCTTCGTGGCTCAGTTGGTCACATATCTTGACATCCGAGTCCAAGGCCCCGGTTTCGATTCCCGGTTGAGACACACCGTCTTACTTATAAACGTAAACTATCTTTAGTACCTGGAAATTTGGACAGATGAAATCACAGATAAGATATTAACGGATATCTATGGAAAACTAATCAGCTCTAGGTCTATGCACTTTACACATATGATGTTAATATGAAGTCGATTGGACTTACAGTTTGGGCTGTAGAGAGGACACAAAAAGGATAATCCGTACGCCGTACATACAAACACATCACGACGAAACTCATAGTGTGCACTCTTTACATCAGCGGTCGGGGAACGGGGGTAAATTACCCCAAATGGGGTAAAAATATTTTTTTTTGGGGTAATAGGAAATTTTTCTAGTTTGCTATTTCATAAACATGTTAGTATTTTTACAAACTTAATCAATTCAGGTGCTACTTACATCAAAAAGTCCCAATTTCGAAGTAATTGCATCAAACATGAAGCAACATCATTTCTCCAAAAACTAAATGGGATACCTGAAAATCTGAATTTTTGTTTGATCCAATTTGAGAATTTTATTTTGTTTATCTATTACATACTTACTTTTTTCATGTATTTTTTTTCCGTGTAAATTAATTCAATAAATAATGATTATTTAAATATAGGTACATTGATTGTCTTCTTTTCAAAGTGGGGGAAAGGGGTAATATCGACTTACGCAAAAATATTTTGGGGTAATGTTTCAAAAATTCCCCGACCGCTGCTCTAAATGATACCCGTTGAGAAATTGATGTAAAAAAGTATGCTTAAGAACTGTGTGAAGTAATAAATTTGAGATGTAAGTACTATTATAATTGATGTAAAAAAATACGCTTAAAAATTGTGAAATCATGACTCTCCACTATTCCATAGTGTGGAGAGTAATAAATGAGGGTGTTGGTAAACAATTTGATGAACTAGTTAGTCACATCTTGGTATAAGTTTATAAGTAAGATTACCAAACTATTTTAGCCGTGAGTACCTATCTAGTTGCACGTTAAGTGAGATATTAACGAAATATAATAAGTAAGACCGTTTTATATTAGTGTATGAGTACTTTTTTAAATTTTTATTCCGAACTATTCCGAAAATATTGTAATTACGTTATATTGATTGGCACCAAATTTTGATGGCACAGTCACGTGGTGTGTTATACCAATAAATTTTGCTTATGTCATGTCTATGTATGTATATTATTAGCCTGTGGTGAAAATATCTCATCATCATCAGTGGCTCTACAGCCCAGGATGTGCCTTGGCCTCCTCAAGGAATCGTCTCCATTGCATCCTATCCATGGCCTTTTCTCTACAATTCCGCACACCGGCTATCTGAAGGTCCCTCTCAACAGTCTCAACTCCATCCATCCATCGCATTATCGGCCTTCCCACACCCCTTCTTCCCTCCGGACGTGTTATGAAGATTTTTTTTGGTGAAAATGAATAGGTAAATGAAAATATCAATAAATAATAAATATTTTTTGTGTGTGTAAAATTGTGTGGGTCTCCGTTATACATTTATGTTGTGAGATATAAAAACTATTTTGATATTCATGTAATATATATTTTTCATTTATCATACAAATTGTTAAACCTTCATACTTTGAACGACCTGTAGAATCCGTTATAATGTTTAATAATCAATTCATATGATTTTGTATTTATTTTATAGTACCTACCTACCTAACTTGCACTTTGTACTATTCAATTCATTCATACCATCACGGCATATCTCCACAATGCGGGGCTACCAGCGATAGCTGTGCGTCATTACTTTATTTACCTCATAAAAGAGAATAATAGGAGAACCGAGAAATAAAGAACCTACAGGGCTTGCGACCTGTTATCTGCGGCTGGTGATCACTTTAACCGCTTGCACAACGTTCACCAATTATGCCTGTATTTTTTATACTAGTTGCATGTAACACATGAGATCCAACTGTCGATAGCGATAGTATGTATAGTTGAAGAATACGTACCAAACTATAAACCCATAAATCCAAATTATTGAATATTTATTCATCAATCAGTATTATATTATACTGATTTTTGTTCCACGTTTATATATTCCCTTTTTAATTTTTTTGGAAATATCATCTTAAAACAAACGTCAATTCTCTGACTCTTCTGACTCTTCTCTCCCTCTCCGAATCAACCAATCAGTAACCAGTTTTCCAAAATTATGTCTACTCGGCTGGACTAGATATCAGATACAACTTTATTTTATATTTTGGGTGCTGAAAACGTGTGGTGTCTCTGGGAAAAAGTAGTCTGTGTATGTGTCCGTTGCAGCAAATGTCTATTTCGTGTATTGAAAGTCAGGGTATATTGTGGTAGAAACTCCTTAGGTCGTCCTCCCATTTAACATAGAAATCAGCCGATGCAGGATTCGAATTCACAATCATGGGATTACTAATCCAGCGCGCTATGTCTATGTAGGGTTACCAGATGAAAAAATCAAAAGACCGGAGAAAAGGCCCGATTTCCACGGAAAAGTCATAAGATTTTATACAGTTTGAGAATTTTCTCTCAAACGTATTATTATCGTTTTTATACACTGCGGATCTAGCTAGAAGAACTTTTTTGAAAATGAACTCGGCGAAGTTCATTTATTTCTCGCTCATTCATTAATGTCAATCTTTCAGACGAAAATTGAAAACATCGAAAAAGAAAACAATTATTTTCTAGATATTAAAAGAATCATCAATAATCCAAGTAGGTACACATGAAATATTAGTTGTACGAGCGAACGAAAACTTCATGTTACTAAAAGTGCGAGAATTGCTGGCTAAATAAATGCACTGCGGAAAACCAAGAAGTTTTCAAGCAAGAAAATATGTATAAGACTGATTATGTAAGTACCTACTTGGATTATTACCAAAGGAAGATTATTTTTAGTTTGTTAAAATTTGTGTGTTTTATTGAAAATCCTGAGATATCATGAGATTTGTAAAATCCGGCCGCAATCCTGAGAGATATTGTAACCCTATGTGTATGTATTAATACGATCTAACATTGTCTAGCCGATTTCAATTGAAAAGATATGAAAATTTCGGTGGATTGAATGGGGATGGCAATAAAAATGATTTCGTCTGTTCAAATAATGGAATAAAGAAGCGAGGACCTTTGATTTGGGATTCAGTTATCTAAATAATACAACTGAGCAACGAAGGCGTTCAGTCTCATAATAGATTTTCATCTTTTTGGTCTGATTAGCTAAGGTTTTCCCTTTATGGTGCGCTATGTAGGAAGTTGACTGACGTACAGACTAAATAGCATTGGCTCGACACCAGGCACCGGGGGTACCCCAGGGGTCACCGCACCACACAATACACACACAGAGATGGAAACCAATCAATGCTTTAACATTATGTCATCTCTGTTGTGTATTATAATATATAATTATCTGTGTATATATGTATGTATGTCGAGTTATCCTCGTTGACTAGTTTTGCATAATGCCTGTCCGCTTCGGTGACAACGTCATTCAGTGCAGGGGTGACAACTGCACAATTATTTACTTTTTATTTTTATATATCGTGTGTAAACGGCGAGTTTATTTCCAAATGGCGAATGTATTACATCTAACCGTATTAGTCGACCTTCGTGGCTCAGTTGGTTAGGTGTCTGACTGCTGATCCAATGAACCCGGATTCGATTCCCGGTGGAGACACACTTTTTAACTGTGTTTTCAGTCTGGATCTGTGAGACGATTAATATCGAATGTCTCCAGAATGTGGCAACATGTTTTTGGTTAAATTAATACGATATTAATCGTTTCACAGAAACATAATTTAAAACTGTTTCTCCACAGAACAATCGAACCCGGGAAGTTTGGATCAGCAGTCAGATACCAAACCAACTGAGCCACTAAGGCCAGCAATATAAAATAAGGCCGAAGTTATATAAAATAAAATCAAAATAAAAAATCTAACCAGTTTCCAGACCAGAGAAGTAAGATTTGCTTCTTCTCTATGTAGATCGTGGATCTGTTCTTCAACTGAATGAACATTTTGAAGGGATCACATATAAAATAATGGAGCGGTCCCGAACCCCACATATTGCGGCCAACAATATTCCACCAAGATCGTTATTTTTACAAAGTTTGCCAAAAACACTGAAGAACAGCAGGATATCGTATTCTCAGGAGTAACTTTCAGAGGAAGAACAGATCCACGATCTAGATAGAGAAGTAAGATCTCCGTTTGAAATAAATAGATTTTTCCTCTGTTGGGAATCCCAGGAAGCCAACATAGTAGCCAAATTAATATTGTTATATGAGAGTTTTTAAACCTATCTACATAATCTTCCCACGTGGCCAATAAACCTACATTAATTCAGATCAAATATTCTTTATAATTCTTTATAATTCTTTATAATTCAGATCAAATATTCTTTTCATGGTCACAATCCTAGGATTGGTTCGCTCCAAGTACTCCGTGTCTTCACATATCTCTGTTGTCCGCCAACCTCTTCATCTCTTGGTTGCTGTTACAGCGCAAATCACTAATAACCTGATTACTAATGACGAATGGATCCTAGCCATGCGCGCCTGTAGCACTACATTTCTAAGGCAGCTAGACGTCCAGATTCTCTTCGGCTGATAGTCCACGTTTCACTGTCCAACAGCAACTCAACTCCAGACAAGAGTTTTAATTAAGTTTTTCCTAACATTGATGCCAATATTGGGAGATTCAAATACGAGTATCTTAGATTTTTTCTTAGAGGAAATTCTTGGCTGTTCAACTCTACTCAGTATTTCTGCCTTTGACCGGCCATCTTGAGATATTCCGCTGCCCAGATTTACCCAGAACAATATTTGCTGTTTACTCTTCTCTTTCAGCAACCATGCACTTTGTTTTATTTTGATTTATTCTCATATTATATTTGGAGTTCAAGAAATTTTCCATCTTTCTCAAGGCCTCATTCAATTCCTATTCCGTCTCTGCAAGCAATGCAATATCGTCAACATACCTAGCCATATCAATGCAATATCGTCAACATACCTAGCCACATAAATGCAATATCGTCAACATATCTTTGGATCTTCACACGAGACCAGTCTCTCATTTCCTTCTTCAACTCATCGATACCTTGTTACATACAGCAATTGACAATGCCGATGAAATTGAACGTCCTTGTCTTATCCTTATAATATTTTACTGAATTATAATGTAGTACCATAATTTACGTTTTAATTTTGTCAATTTTGACGGCATTGGTCTCTTAGAACTCTTTGATAAATTCATTGGAATATGGACCTGACCAATTGATAACGGCCTTAACAGCAGAAACGACCGTCCTCTTTGGCTAAGTTCGCCGATTATGCCTTTTTAATGAGTTCCCTTATAATCCCAAATTCGAAAATTCTATATCTGGACCTCGGAGCCAGAGGATATTAAGTCCATGCGCTTTTTAAAAGTAAGGCTTTGACTTCTCTCAGTAATATTTCGAAAATAAAACCTCACTTTGACTTCCTCACTTTTAACAAAAAGTGGACTTAATATCTACCCTTTGTGAGGCTTTGACTTCTTTCAATAATATTTCGAAAGTCAAAACCTCACCTTCAACAAAAAGTGGACTTAATACCCTCTGGCTCTCAGGTCCAAATATAAAAAAAACCACTTTCTTGCATCCTGCGCAAGTGGCGAGTTTATTGCCGTATGGCAATTTCTTCCAACTAACCAGTGTTTCCAGCCCAGAGAAGCAATATTTGCGAGACAAATGAATTTAAATAAATTCTCACAGAAACTGAACGGCTTACCAACTGTGCCACGGCGGTCGGGTATTATGTTGTGTGTTACCATTTTTTAATCGCTTCAAAAATTGTTGAAAACACCGTAGTCATCTATTGTATAACGACTAAACTTATTTGTAACACCATCTATTGAGAAATTGGCTGGTACACAATGAATTTTAAAAAACTAAATTTAATATAAATAATGTAGGTAATGTGTTTGTGGTGTCACCCCTGCGTGTTAAGTAGGTGAGTGCATTGTACAGGTGATGTTAGATCTTTGTCATCATCTGCATTCTGTATGGTGGAGTGAGGTGAACTATGTATATATATGTACATACATGTCAAGCAGTAGCTAGATGAAAAATATCTCGGAATTGGTTAAGTACCTATTTTTCCTATGTTTAGACTTAAATTGGTAAAGTACCTATTTTTCCTATGTTTAGACTTAAATTGGTAAAGTACCTATTTTTCCTATGTTTAGACTTAAATTTTTCCTATGTTTAGACTTAGGTAAAGTCCTTTTTTTTCCTATGTTTAGACTTAAAACGGGGAGGATAACAATTCGACGTGATTTTTTTATATGTTCAGCGATAACTTTTTTCCACGTCCGATTTGGATGGATCTTTTTTCATTAGAATGGAGGTATCTTCCGATTGGTCCCATTACAATTCGGTCAAGATATGATCATGTGATCCATTAGAAAATAATCAAACTCTTCAACCTTCACTTCAGCGATAGTAATGCTTTACAACATTGTCCGATTTTATTGATTTCTTTTTTAATAGAAAGGGAGTGCTTCGGAGATGATCACACATGTTATGAATTTCATCGAGTTCCGATGATGGAACTCGTGAGAAAAATATATCAAACTCTTCAATTTGCAAAGTCGTCTGCACTTATTAATAATTCTTTACCACGTCGTCCTAATTCAAAGATTCCTTTTACATTAGAAAGGGTGACCCCATCTCTGTACATAGCCAAGAGATTTGACTGTGGAAATCGTGAAACTCATAAATCTGCAAAGGATTTACGTATTATTGTGTAGGCGAATTGTATGTAAAATAATATTACTACATACATACATACCATCTCGCCGTGTCCCTTGTGAGGGAGCAGAGAGAACGAAACGCCATATTTTTTTTCTGTCTTGACACATACTCATTTTCAATTGCTGAACCTGTAGACGATAATATTATTAGGACTATTATTATTTTTTCTTGTTTCCATTGTGATTTTATCTGTTCTGCTAACTATGGTATCTATGTATTTATCTATTTTTTCCAAATGTTTATTTTGTAGATTTGCTGTATTTGATATTGATATATGTGTTTATGTATTTTGTCGATTAATGTAATGTCTGGTCGGTTATGTATGTTTTTTCTGTCTGTGATAATGTCTCTATTCCAATATTATTTGTAGTTATCGTTTTCTGTTACTGCTGGGGGTGTGTTTCGATAAGTTTATTTTTGTGGGCTAGTTCCAAATATATGTGTTTGCAGATGTTATCGTGTCTTATTGTATATTCCTTCGGTGCAAGAGTTGAGTAGCCACCTGTTATGTGTTCTATTGTTTCTTTTTTTATTATTACAATACAAATAATTTGGTATAAACCGCCACATTAGGTTGAACCTGTTCCGAGGTGACAGATAATTCTTAGATTTGTATGTATTTTCACTTGTACGAATATTTCTCAGATTGCAAATATATAAAAAAACACAATGACAGTATGTGTGTATGTATGTATGTATGTATGTATGTATGTATGTATGTATGTATGTATGTATGTATGTAAGTGTTAGCAGTGCAATAAATAGACGTTATGTTTTGTATAGAATAGTTCCTATCAGAATACTAATTGTATCGTGGGAGGGTACCTAAATGAACTCTCTACGTATTATACCTAACTATATGAAGTACATTATATACGGACTATGGTTTAGTATATATTTGAATACTCAGTGAAGTCACATTTCTATATAAAATAATACTTAACATAAATAGACTGCCCTGACCTCATTGGGAAAAATACAATGATTGCGTATATGCAACATTTAAAATATTCGAATAAAAAACTATTGGTTGTCTGATAAATAAATAAATAAATAAATAAATATTTTTATCTCCTGCACTTGCTAATCTCGTGATCTGTATTATATAATTTATACTAGGACCCACTTGATTCTCGAGCAATATGCAAAATAAAGCAGCCAAGCAGTGAAAGCAGAACAGCGTGTAAAATAAGAGTAGAGAATGAATGGCTCGAGCAAGTCGACGAATATGTATATCTGGGAAGCATGTTTCAACGGAATGGACGACCTGATAAGGATATCGAAAGGAGAGTTATGGCAGGAAACAGAGTGAATGGAGCACTGAGACCAATTATGAATGATCGCAACATATCAAAGGTTGCCAAAGTTGCCATTGATAATGCTATCTTAGTGCCAACGTTGACGTATGCAAGTGAAACCTGGACATGGCAGAAGTCGCACGAAAGCAGAATAAATGCTTTTGAAATGAGATCGCTAAGAAGAATCTGCAATAGAACGATGTATGACAGGGTAAGAAATGAGAACATAAGGAAAGAATGTAAGATGAAGAAAGATATCATTAATAGAATGAAAGTGAACACACTGAGATGGTTTGGCCACATGGGTAGAATGAATGAGGAACGCCTGACGAAAAAAATATACAATGCGGATAGGATTGGATTGAGAGGCCGGGGCCGCCCAAGAAAGGGATGGCACGACCATGTGAATGATATTTTGAAAGACGGAAATGTTAGAAGCGTGAACAACAGACGAACATGTATAAGACATGAATGTTGTCGAGGCGATGAATGTATGTCAAGATAGAAGTAAGTGGCGTTCGGTTCTCTCTGCCTACCCCGTAAGGGACATGGCGTGATGGTTTGTATGTGTATGTAAAGCAGCCCATTCACGATCGTGCCATTCGGCGTCGTTCCATATGGACCGGCTCTATTTGGAGCGTTGTAAAATTTTCATCACACTCACGGGCGCGCCATTGAGCCATCAAAATTAGTATACGCAAGCGGTCGTCGCTTTCGCATTAATAAGTTTTATTTTTTTTTAATTTTCAATTAAAAATGAGTTATAATTCTGATGATGAGTTTTATACAACTGCTATTTAGCGGTTTGTTTATATATAAATAGAAAAAATCAAAGAGAAAATGTTGTATTTTCGCATTCACGAGAGTGTCAAACAGCTCGGCGCAATGAGATGGCGCAATGTACCGCTGGTTTTCACACTCACGAGCATGCCGTGCCGACGGGATGCGCCGCGCCGTTTTCGCGGTACTACAGAGTTTCGATAGTTAGAAATTCCATTTCGGTGTGTCAGGCCAATTGGGCTGCGCGGGATTTGTCATTCACGAGCGCATTTTGGAGTGATAGCAAGCCATTTGGAAGGATGGCACGATCGTGAATGGGAACCTTAAAGTTAATATTATAATACTTACTTTTTAGAGTATGTGGAATCTCTCTACTTTATTTTAATTTGTGGGAGATCTAATTCTATTGAATACTTGTTTTTATAACAAACAAGTTGATTTACAGTCAATTAAGGCTAGAGACTAAGTCTGGTCTAAGGCTGTTCTAGAATGCCCTAGTTATTGCTTTCACATTACTAAGTAAACTTTTTACTGTTAAATACCGCTATATTTTTTTCTATTGAAAAACAAAATTAATAATTTTTAACTGACATACGTATATCTTCCAACTATAGTACAGTACATAAATACTTTGAGAATGATCACCCTGAAGGTTCTGAACGAAACTAAATTAATACTAATAAACTTTACATACATAGATGTCACTTTTCACTTCTTTTCATCAAGTTGTTTTTATTTTTAATTAATATTCTTCTTCTTTGGCTGGTCCTCTTCCCAGTTCATCTGGGGTCGGCCCTCCTGGTAGGTACGCAATATTTTTAATTAATATTATAGTCTCTTGTACTGAAACATTATTTAATTGTACGTTTCCTCTATGAATATTGTAATATGCAGTACTCAACGCTAATATCAAAATGTACATTTTGATATTAGTGTAAGAGATATCAATCCTTCCTTATTGAATATAGGTAGGTACCTATGAAAAAGGTGCATCTGGCACCTGGGAGTGGTTGCGTTACACCAGTGCGCAGTGCGCAGTGCGCATCCTCTTTATTTTGTATGTGAAAATGCATATTTTCTCTGATTACAATAAAACATGGTAATTTATTTTTACTAAATTTAAAATTTTAACATCTCAATAGAGACGAAGTTGTAATATTATAGAAGAACTAGGATCTCAAGGCACCTACATCGGCTGCTTTACGTGATCACTTTATGTAACGTTCACCAATTATGCCCCAATTTCCATATCAATGCAATTTTGAATGTTCTATATATTTTATTAATGAGAAATGGATGGTTTAAAAATAGGACATTTTTACTATTGCCATCTATGAAGTAACGAAGAAACCTTTTCGTAACGCCATCTATTATATTTTTTGTATATTTCAGTAAAACTAAGTAGGTAAATATTTAGTTGGCAGAAGTCGCACGAAAGCAGAATAAATGCAGTTGAAATGAGATCGCTCAGAAGAATTTGCAATAGAACGATGTATGACAGGGTCAGAAATGAGGACATAAGGAAAGAATGTAGGATAAAGAAAGATGTTATTAATAGAATGAAAGTGAACACATTGAGATAGTTTGGCCACATGGGGAGAATGACGAATAAAATATACATTGCGGACAGGAATGTAATGAGAGGTCGGGGCCGCCCAAGGAAGGGATGGCACGTCCATGTGAACGCTATTTTGAAAGACGAAAATGTCAGAAGCGTGAACAACAGACGAATATGAATGTGTGTCAAGCTAGAAATAAGTGGCATTCGGTTCTCTCTGCCTACCCCGTGAGGGACATGTGATGGTATGTATGTATGTATGTACATATTTAACCAACAGACAGATTTTATAGGTACAGATAACATACAAGTACAAATTATATTGAAATAATGTTCTGCAAATTTAAAGAGAATGCAAGATAAAGAAGGATATTATATGTAAAATGAAAGTGAATGCTTTGAGGTGGTTTGGACATGTAGAAAGAATGAACTATGAACGACTGATCAAAAAAATATACATGGGTGCAAGAGATGGAGTGAATAGCAGAGGTCGGCCCAGAAAGGGATGGCATGACCATGTGAATGATATTTTGAATGAAGGAAACATAAAAAAGTTTGAACAATCGACGAGCATGTATGAGACGATGAATGGATGTAAAGGAAGCCAGAAATTTGGGCAAAAATAGAGGAGTATGGCGCTCGATTCTCTCTGCTTACCCCGTAAGGGACATGGCGTGATGGTATGTATGTATGTATGCATGTATGCATGCAAATTTAACCTATAGAAAGGGGATGCGCACTGGTAAACGCAACCACTCCCAGGTGCCAGACTTACCTTTTTCATACCTATATTCAATAAGGAAGGTAATATAAAAAAAAACATCCACTAAAATGATCGATTGATCGTTGCTCAATCGATCATTTTAGTGATCTCTCTCGGACATAAATTTGGAGTAGCAAATAATTTTACTACTATATATGTAAATGTGTATTTTATCATTGAACTTTTACTCCTCACTAACACAAGGAGATGATATTATAGTGGAAATATATGATTTCGCAATGTTTAAAGCTATTTTTTTACTGCAGATTATCAACTAGTATCATGCTGAGATTGTATACTGAAAGTTTCATCACAATGTGCTGTGTCGCTGATCTCGGCATGAAATTTTATCTATCTGTTAAGAGAAATAAATTCTCTTAAACAAATCGACATTTGTATTGTGATGTATTATGTACAAACATTCTTTCTTTATGTAATTCTTTTTTTTTGTAAAAAAAAAAAATTGCTGAAAAACCAGTGAAATTTATTTGAATTTCAAAAAACTGATACAAAAATGAAATATTCTCACCAAAATATGATCTATGAAAAGTATACGCTAAAACCCTGGATCCAGTAGAACCGGCATCTATAATGACATCGTTTACTGGATCTTTATATCCTAATGTACTGGCAACATTATTTAATATAGGGAAAAGGAGAGATGTGTAAACACCTGAAACAAAACACATAACAAAAATTAAATATTTATTTATTTAATCATTCTAATTTTCTTCAAATTCAAGTTGGCTATCATGAAGGCAAAGGGGGCTTGGAAGAGAGATATGTCATCTAGAAAAGCATTTCGGTGCGCAGAATATAAATTAGGGATTTTCGCTTAATCAGCTTGATCATGCAAACCACCACCTCCACGTTGAAAAATGTCTGTACGACGTGTTCATTTTACTTTATCAATTATAGACTAAAATACTAATTCGATTATTTTCAAATTTTGCAAATATGTTTATCTAATAGTCACTTAGACCCCATTACATTTTAAAGGATATCCGAATAGTGTTTCTCAATTTTTTTAACTATCAAATATTTCAAAGTGACCCCAATCTCAGAAAACTTAATATTTGTTATTTTTATTTTCAAATTGATAAAAAGGCACATCACTTTCATAAAATGGCATTCAAGTATTATCAAGTTTTTGTAATAAAATATTTAAATTAAAAAAAAACGAAAAAAACTCATTTCATGAAAATGCTGAAAATTTTCCATACAAAATTTGAATACTTTATAGAATGACTTGTTAGTGAGGAGTTAAGCGTTGGCCACAACCCACTCGTTTTGATATACCCCCGTTAAACTCAACTTTTAGTTTATCAGTCCCCTAAATCCGTGATTTTTACCTTATTTGTCTTCGGCTAATGACTTTCTGTGTTGGTATTCGTCACAAAGTTCTCACGACTAGAAGACACAACATTACAATAGGTACGGTACGGTGTGTCTCCACGTGATGTATGAGTCTGTGTAAAGTGCAATTTGTATTTATCACACGAACTTCTAATGCAAATAGTGCAACGACTTGATTAAATATATCTACATTATTTTTTTGCAACTTTATCTTTCTATGGAATTATATTATTTCGCTTATTCATCGGTTACGTCTATTCCAACCGCAAATTTACTATTCAAACAAATTTAAGAGGATCGCAACAAGTGCAATATTTTTTGACAAATTTATAACATCTCAATATTATCATATCAAGTAATTTTTAAAGTTTAACATACAATTTACGACAAATGAGAACAAACAAAATTATACATAGGATCACACCTGAAACATATTAATGGCTGAAAGCGTGGAAGACTTGGAATGTTTGGTTAGTATAGTATTCGATGGATGCATGCAGAATGGATTGAGAATGAATTATTTTTATTATTTCATTTATTTATTTATGATCATATAAACATATACATTATTTTAATATAAGATAGCCGCCTCACTAGAATAAATCTGTTCTGAAGCAGCCACCTGTACATTTGTGAAATTATTACATTACAGTAAAAAACAAAAGAATAAGAAATCTATAAAAATAAACATTAGGAATACTTACATAATTTTAAATTAAAAAATACAGTTTTAAAAGTGAAATAAATAAAAATAAACACAATATAAACAGACAACAAAAAATAATTAGTTAAGAAATTATTGTTGCAACGTTACTTTCATTTTGGGTTCTACCCACATTGAGTAGCCACTTGGTACCACGGGCTTTGAATTGAGTTAACCCTTTAAGGTCCGATGGCAGTTTATTATAAATTCGAGGTGCAGTAAATACAAAAAATCTTTGCCCAAATTTAGTATTCATTTTTGGCACCAAGTAGTTACCCGATATTTTACCTCTTGTGTTATTCAAGATGGAGTATTTTTGAGGAGGTTTGTTTTTTAGAAATATAATTAATATTGATCTGGTATAAAGCTGCCTCACATCCAATACTTTGAATTGCTTAAAAAGTTCTTCAGAACAATACCTAAAAGGCTTTTTGTTGATAACTCATACCACAAATTTTTGTGATTTAATTAGTGGATCCAGTAATGTACGCGCAGCACCACCCCAGGCACTAATTGCATAACTGATAATACTCTGGCACAGAGTGTAGTACACCATTTTTAAATGCAACTAAATCTAAAGTGATGGTATTTGAGAAGAGCGAAAGACGAACAAAATGCGAGATACGAGTGGAGAATGTACAATTAGAACAAGTCGATGAATATTTATACTTAGGAAGCATGTTTCAGCGTGATGGAAGATTGGAAAAAGATATTGAAAGGAGAGTAACGGCAGGTAATAGAGTGAATGGTGCATTAAGACCGGTAATGGCTGACCCAATTATTTCGAGGCAAGCAAAGCTCGCGGTACACAATGGTATCGTCGCACCGACTCCAATGTATGCTAGTGAGACATGGACATGGCAAAAGACGCATGAAAGTAGAATTAACGCGGTTGAAATGAGGTCACTAAGACGAATGTGTGGTAAAACGATGTATGATAGAATAAGAAATGAGGATATTAGACGAGAATGTATGATTGAAAGAAATGTCATAAGTAAGATGAAAATAAATACCCTAAGGTGGTTCGGCCACATAGAAAGAATGAGTGATCACCGTCTGACAAAAAAAAGTATACAAGTCTGATAAAAGTGGAACGAAAAGTAGAGGTCGGCCAAGAAAGAGTTGGTACGATCACATAAATGGGATTTTGAAAGATGGGGATGTTAGAAGTAAGAATAATAGAAGAGCGTGTATGAGACGATGTATGGACGTGAATGAAGCGAGGAATGTATGTCAAGAGAGAGGAGTCTGGCGTTCGGTTCTCTCTGCCTACCCCAAATAGGGAAATGGCGTGATGGTATGGTATGGTATGGTACACCTGAAACATACAAGGAATAGTACAAAAAGGATTGATTATATTCTAGAATCATAACATGAGTATAGATAAGAGTAGAGAACGAAAGTCGAGCAAGTCGACGAATATGTATACTTGGGAAGCATATTTCAACGGAACGGACGACTCGATAAAGAGATCGAAAGAAGAGTTATGGCAGGAAACAGAGTGAATGGAGCACTAAGACCAATTATGAATGATCGCAACATATCAAAGGATGCCAAAGTTGCCATTCATAACGCCGTCATAGTGCCAACCTTGACGTATGCAAGTGAAACCTGGACATGGCAGAATACGCATGAAAGTAGAATAAATGCAGTTGAAATGAGATCGTTAAGAAGGATTTGTAATAGAACGATGTATGACCGGGTAAGAAACGAGGATATAAGGAAAGAATGTAAGATTAAGAAAGATGTCATTACTAGAATGAAAGTGAACACATTGAGATGGTTTGGTCACATGGGGAGAATGAATGAGGAGCGCCTGACGAAGAAAATATACAGAGCGGAAAGGAATGGAATGAGAGGTCGGGAACGCCCAAGAAAGGGATGGCCCGACCGTGTGAACGAAATTTTGAAAGACGGAAATGTTAGAAGTGTGAGCAATAGACGAACATGTATGAGACGATGCATGAATGTGGACGAGGCGAGGGATGCGTGCCAGGATAGAAAAATGTGGCGTTCGGTTCTCTCTGCCTATCCCGCAAGGGACATGGCGTGATGGTATGTATGTATGTATGTATGTATCATAACATGGGATTCTAACTCACTTAAGGATCAACGAAGAAGGTGTTGCAACCATTATGGTGACACATACATATATTCATGTACATATATACTAGAGAGTGGAATTTTGAGTTATGTTATCAGTGCAAAGTTGGCGCTTTATCGCAATTTTGAACGAGTGTAGAGATTGGGTATGAAAAAAGTCAATGTTATTGAGCAGGTTGTTAAAATTGGAGGTGGCCCGGTTAGTAAAGAAATTTTTCCTAAGATTAGTTTTAGAGTGTGAAATAGAAAAAGTAGGTTTTGATCTGACATTGCGGTTTGGAATGTGAAGTGAGATATTTTATAATAAATTTGGACAATCAATAATGTTATGAAATAGTTTATACAGTAAAATAGTTTATATGTGCAATCACATTATTTCCTATACCTAGAGAAGCAACAAATTAAAAATAGACGTGCTTAGAGATTAAGATAGATATCAAATAATTTATCTATATGTATAAAAATGATGAAATATTTGGATGGGTGGATGGCAGAGCGGTTAGCGCGCTGGGCTAGTAATCCAGTGGTCGCGAGTTCGAATCCTGCCTCGACCGATCTCGTTCACCTATAGGACAAGCATTTATGCTTAGTTTAGGGAACGTAGGAAGATGTATATGTACTTGTTTAACAAGGACATATTCATTTTTTAATAAAAAAAAAAAATGGATGTACATATCGAATATTTTTATTATTGCATATGCGCAAACATTTGATTTTTTTCCCTGTCGGGAGTCAAAGATATTTTTTAACAGATTTTTAATTATCTCAATAGAGACGAAGTTGGATTATTTACTGTAGGAGAACCGGGAAATCAAGGCACCTACAGGGCTTACGACCTGTTATCGGCTGGTTTACGTGATCACTTTATGCCTTGATCGCATTAAAAAGGCATAATTGATGAACGTTGCGCAAGCGCATTAAGTGATCACGTAAATCAGCCGATGACAGGTCGTAAGCCCTGTGTGTGTACATATATTTGTTCGTTTGTATGTGGCCTATGGACTCCTAAACCAACAATCCGATTACGACGAAACTTTGGGAATTTGTTCAACACATACCGGAGAAGGTTATAGCATTATAATTTATTTATTCGATATCTTACACATATATTTTTTTTAATATATGTTTGGTATTAGAATGAAAATTTGTGCATCTGTTGGAATTAAATGTGTAGGGATTCGTTCAGCGCATAACAGAAAACTTATTTGAAGACCGTATTAAGAACGTATTTAGTTTAATCTGAAAAAATTACATATAAATTAATAATAACTTTTGCTTACATTGTTTACAAAAACCGATTTCTCAATAGATGGCGTTACAAAAAGGTTTCTTCCTCACTTCATAGATGGCGATGATATTTTTCATTTTTTTTTTCAAAAGATCAGTTTCTCATTATTAAAATATATAGAACTTTCAAAAATTGCATTGGTTAAGGGAATTCAATAAGAAGGCATAATTGGTGAAGGTTGCGCAAGCGCATAAAGCGATCACGTAAAACAGCCGATAACGGGTCGTAAGCCCTGTTGGTGCTTTGAGGTCCTGATTCTCCTATAATATATTCTAACTTATAATATATTATTTTATATGATCATAATGACATTTTTAATGTAACTGAATCTATATTCAAAAGGTAAATTGTAAAATAGATCACAACATATATACATACATATAATTTACAATCAAAATCTTTTTCATACACCCTTTTACACATATCCACACATGCAAACACATCCTCACATTAACGAAAACACAAAGACACCTAATAAATTTTTTCATATACCTACAATTGTATTTTATATGTACTTTTTTATATTTTTTTATGACTTAAAATGTGTACTTTTGTACTTTATTATTTATATTTTTTATATTTTTTTGTGCCTTAGATGTTAAGAATTCACGTAGCTGAAATTTATGCTTACTTATTGCCTAGTATTACCTCAGAACAGGCTTTGCCTAGTGAGGTAATAAATTCCATTTATATATTTCATGAACAATATTTTATATTTTATTTTATATTGTATTATGGAAATTAATAAATAAAAAAAAAAAAAAAAAACATCCACTTAGGACCTGGGTATGGGTGGTATACACTGTTAAGGAAATTATCTTATAAGGATGATTTTTTTAAAACGCCATTCTTGTGATTTAAATATTATACTTACTTAATACTTCACTTACAGAAATATTCAGAAAAAAAATCAATGTCTATGCAACGCAATTGCTAACTTCGTTCATATTCATACCATCACGACATATCCCACAAAGTGGGGTATCCAGCGAAAGGTGTGCGGGTGTGCATTGCCTTATAAAAGGGAGAACAACACATCTATGTATACCCACGCACCAGTCTCGTTTCACTAACTTAAGAATAATAAATACTTCAGTGAGGTTAGGAGTTAGTATTTAGTTACCTAGGATTGTGCATTCGGGTCATAGATAATGATATCGTTGCTCAACACTCTGATGATCTGGACTCATTAAACGGCGCTATAGATATATAAATAATGCAATTAGCGTTAATTATAATGGATAGAGTGCAGTTGATGATGCAGGACATCCATCTATCTATCTTGACACGGTATGTTTGGTGTGGTTGGTTGGTTTATGTTAGTGTAGCATGGTATTGTATGTACACAGACAGGAGCGAGTTGAAGGAACCTCCACCTCTACCTCGCGTGTCTTATTTATTGTAGGTACATTATTGTAGGTATTGGTTTGTGACCATTTAACTTGAAATACATTAAAACATCTAACTTTACAGGGAAAAATAAATCTAAGAGTTCTTACGCGATTTACCAGAAATAATAATCTCTTCAGTATTCCGGCAGTAGGTAATAATTACACAAAAAAATTTGTTTATCACATAAGCTTGCTCCAAATTTAATTCACACTATGGAAAGATTGATATTTTTTTTTAATCTTCAGGGACATTTAAGCTATGTTTACAAAGCAATTTAACTATGTAATAAACTTACTTATAATGTATATATGTGTTTGTATGTCAATATGTAATTATTATGATAAATCGTTATGGCGAAATCGAGTTCTTATCATAGTGGCATGTAGTAATATTGTTACTCTGTTGTTGGTGTGATCTATTGGGGCGAAATTGAAAATATTCGAGGTTATTCCTATCCCTCAATTCCCTCTCCTTTCCTGTTCTATAGAGGTTTTTACGCCAAATTCTTAATTAATAAGTAGGTACTTTTTTGTTGTTGTTGTTTATATTTTATATTGTAAAGATTTTGATTGTATAAAAGCATTAGGGAACCTAACTGGTTTTGTATATATATTGTTTTTTGTTTTCCCACAAGCTCTATATAACTGTCTGTTCCCAGAATTAAATTAAATAAAATAAATAAAATCTTCCCTTTTAATCCTCTCCTAGATCCCTTTGATTCAGATACACCATCATTTACGTGTTTTGTTAACTTTGTATCATTAGTGTTACATATTCTGGTACTTAATATGTGGGTAATTGTCTTATTTAATGTACTTTAGTAATTGTGAGTGTAACCATAAATAAATATATAAATTAGTAATCACAGAGTAACGAATATACTTACATAGGTGACATAGGCCCGGTATTACAGTCGGCCCTCAACTCATCATTGAGTTTGTTAAACTCAAGATTAATGTTAAGGGGAGATTGAATCCATTTCCGTATTACAGTGCAACATAACATGTCAGTTACTAAATCTTCAATTATAGACATATAGCACTTTTTCTGGCGTTATTATCTGTCAAATTTTAAATAACCTAAAATAATACCAACTACAAAACGGGACGCTACCACTTGAAATATTATTGTTTTATTATCCAACATGGTAATTTTTTTTTCCACCAAAATAATGCTTTTAAATGGCCATGTTCGTTTCAATATGGCTGTCAGTTTGTTTTGTTATGTGGCGCCACCGTCGATACAACTAACGCATCTAGTGATAGAACACTGAAACTACACTCGAGTCTAGAAATGACAGTTGACTCACCGTTAAGTACTTAATCCGTCAGAAACGTTGAGTTAAATATTTGTCGTTTTAGTGACGTATTTGAGGGAAGATTAAGCCTAAACGGACACTGTACATACATACCATCACGCCATGTCCCTTGAGGGGTAGGCAGAGAGAACCGAACGCCACATTTTCCTATCCTGGCACGCATCCCTCGCTTCGTCCACATTCATGCATCGTCAAATACATGCTCGTCTATTGCTCACACTTCTAACATTTCCGTCTTTCAAAATTTCGTTCACATGGTCGTGCCATCCCTTTCTTGGGCTAAACGGACACTGTAATACGCTATATTTTTGTAAAACTTGAGTTTAGCTCTTAAACTGAGACTGTAATACCGGCCCATAAGCTACGACTTTATGCCAGGGGATTGGTAGACAGAATGAGGTGGATCGGGTGTATCCTAAACACATTCAATAAATTCAAATATTGATAGTAATTCCTCTTTGTACTGGTGATACAGATGTCCTAGACATTTTCCACATGTGTTTCAGCTCAAACGTTTCTCAAGCGAAACATTTTTTCTTTTCATTTATTTATTTCCATAATAAAGTACAATAAATTGAATATAACAAAAACAAAAATGGAGTCATGTTGTGTGTGCACGATACAACAAAATATAATAGACAATAGCATCGCGCCGCGCCGTTCCCATACGTTGCACAAGCCCAAACACGTACCTAATGCAATATTATTTATTAATTAAACATTAATCCATTATAAAGAAACAATTAGAGACCGTGAACAAAAACGTCATTTTTATACTTCAAACCAGCTGGCTCGGTCCGCAAAACTAAATATTCAGACATTAATATATTTTATTGCAACAATGTCCGTCATTACTCATGTATTGGAGATGTTTTTTTTTCTATATATTAATTAGGTATATTTTATTCATGTAGTTTGTACATTGTTAGCAACACTGAAAAATCGAGTGTGCTGTGGCCAACGCTATACTCCTCTGCCAAGTCACTCCACAAAGTATTTACATAAATATTGTATGAAAATTTTTCAGTATTTTCGTGAAATGAATTTGTTAAATTATTTTTTTATTTAAATATTTTATTACGAAAATTTGATAATGTTCAATGCCGTTTTATTAAAGTGATGTGCCTTTTTACAAATTTGAAAATTAAAATATAAAATTTTCCTGATATCGGTGTCACTTTGAAATATTTAACAGTTAAAAAAATGAGAAGCACTATTCAGATATCCTTCAAAATGTAATGTGGTCTAAGCGATTATTAGGTATACATATTTGCAAAATTTGAAAAGAATCGAATGAGTACTTTAGTCTATAATCGATAAAGTAAAATAAACACGCCGTACATAGCACACTGCACACACACAGATACATTGTGATGAAACTTTCAGAATTCATATTGATCTCAGCATGGTCTTCTTCTTCAACCTGTTTTTATCCATTCTTGGACATAGGCCTCCCCCTTGATCCTCCACAACTCCATGTCTTGGGCACACTGCATCCATCTCCCTCCGGTACATTTCTTGATGTCATCAGACCACCTTGCCTGGGGTCTGCCGACACCTCTTCGGCTTGTTCTTGGTCGCCATTCTAAGATCTTTTTGGTCCATCGTGAATCCTAGCATCTGGCAATACCCACTTAAGGCCAGCGACACTTTCCGCTACATCGGCTACTTTGGTTCTTTGTCTTATCATGACATTCTGAATTATGTCCCTTATTGAAATACCCAGCAACTTTCTCTCCAGGATACTAGTTGATAATCTGCAATAAAAAAATAAACTTGAAAATTGCGAAATCGTAACTCCTTACTTTATCATCTGGGGTGAGTGAGGAGTAAGAAATGTCCATCTTTAACCGCATGCTACGCGATGGACGAAAAAAAAAATTGAAGAACTTTCAATTTAATTTTTTATATTATTTATTAATTTATTTATCATTATTATGTATATGTTCTTACGCCCTTACTTTATCATTTACAATAAAATACAAGATAAATAATAATAATATAGGCACAACAAATAAGTGCAAATCGTTCGTTTCACCTTCATTTTTTTTTATTTCGTTCACCTATAGCACAAGCATTTATTTGCTTATTTTAGGGAACGTAGGAAGATGTATATGTACTTGTTTAACAAGGACATATTCATTTTTTGTTAAAAAAAATACATAAATAACACAAATAATAAAATATTATAAAAGAAAATAGAGATAAATGATAAAAAAGCAAGCAAAAACAAAAACTAGACACAAAAAGAAGAAGAAGAAAATATATTAATTAATAAACATTATTACAGATTCTATTTTTAAACCAGAAAATAAATATATTGACAGATAATTGATTGTGTGTGTGTGTGTGTGAGTAGATAATTCAATAGTTATATGTACAAAAGTATCGTATGTATGTATGTATGTATGTATGTATAATATATGTATGTACTTGACTATGTTGATTTTGCATAGTGTAATAATCTAATGTATTGAATAAACATTATAGTGCATCGCTTGGTAGGTCAACCAACGGTCAAACTGACTGTCTATATTTGTACACTAGCTGGCGACACCGACAACCCTGGACCTCCCTCCACCCACAACCCTTGCTCCTTCGCACTAGAGCTTGGAAAACGCACTTATCATTTTATCAACGTCGGATTAGCTGTCAAAATTGACATAATAAATAGCAAATAGTGTTCAAAATCATAAAAGTGAATAAAAATATGTTGACATATGCCTTGACAAATACGAATACATAATAAATTTATTCCTTACCTCAAATGGCAAAGGTGTTGATAATTTTTTTCCAGCAACCAATTACCTACTGTTCAATTTATAAAGCAACTCGCTCACGCGAGTCGCTATTATCATTAAACACTTGGGTTAGGCAGAGAGGACCGAACATCAGACACTTCTATCTTGACATACATGTTTTGCCTCATTTACATCCATGCATCGCGTCATACACATGCTCTCCTATTATTTTGACTTTGTATATTACCATCTTTCAAAATCTCATTTATATGATCATGGCAACTCTTTCTCGGGCGGCCACGACACATGTCAGGCCATGTCAGGCGCTCATCGTTCATTCTCTCCACATGTCCGAACCATCCTAGTGTACCTATTTACTTTCATTCTACTCACAATATATCTTTCAATATTGCATTAAATACGACAACGAAATAATAGTATGATCTTCTTCTTCGTTTAGTAGACCTAGTTGGTCTGTTCTTCAGAAACTATGCCTCCTGGGATGACGAAGTCCAGCTATCCTTCCATCTCTTGGATGGTCTACCGGGTAGGCGGCGGTCAGAAGGAATTTCATTAGCTGCTATATATGCAAGTCTATCACTGTCCATCCTGGCTACGTGGTCCCTCCAATGTCTTCTTCTGGGTCTACTCCATCGAACCATGTCCTGTATTCCACATGTTTTCCTTATTTGAACATTGCGAACACGATCTCGGAGAGTTTTACCAGTGATTGACCTTATGATGGACATCAATAGTATGATGTGTACGTAAATCTCCATTCCCGTTAATTTTTGGTTAGGTTTAGTTAGCCTTTGATGAAAATAGCGACTCGCGTGAGCGAGTTACTTTATAAATTGAATATTGAAGAGGCCATCATTTCTTTACACTAATAACTGACCCTTTAAATCAATTAATGAATTAAACTTATTTTTATGCGATCGTCGCGCAATAGATAACAGCCTATAAAAAAATTTAAAAAAAACATTTAAAATAGATAATCAGTTATAAAATATAACAGCAAAGATCGTAATTAAGAGACCATAGTAGGCTATATTATATTACTATTTGTAACTAAATTAGGAACGTTCTAAATTAAATCTTATTTCTTTAGTTATAAAACATCAACTTGGACTAAATGTAATAGGAACGTACCTATATTGGCCGGAAAGTTCTTAAAAAGTTACTCAGTTAGACGTATTTTGAATAATTATGAAAATGATGAAAATTTCATCATTGTCATAATTATTCATAATACGTCTGATTCAGATTTTTTTAAGAACGTTCCAGCCAAAATAGGCACGTTCCTATTCAATTTAGTCCAAGTTGACCGTAAATCTAAAATTTACAATTTTAGAACGTTCCTAATTTAGTTACAATAGTTACTGAATAGGGGGTATATTATATTTTGAAAATGTTTTCCCTGTACCCTCAAAAGATACGTCTCTGAATTAATGAAAAGTTTGTATTAACATCTTTATTATATTGCATATATTTTTGGAAATTTGAATTTGTTTTATACTTTCCTTGTATATTTAGTTTTAATAAAACCCTTTTTTTATTTTTTATTTTTTACTGTAAATAACTAAAAAACTACAATTCCTATGAAGTAGATTTTTACTTCAATCGAAAGACAATATGAAAATCCAAAGGCTGAGTCTTTTATAATTATATTATTTTAACTACTATTCTAGCTATTTAATAAAAACCTCAAAATTTTACCTTTTCTTTACGAAAAAATATATTGTGTACTTATATTATTAGGTGATATACTATATTTTTCTTGTTTCATACATTAGGAGGTAATTAAGTGTTCATTTTTGTGTACATCCGTATATCCAGCCTATACAAGGGTCTTAATGAGAATATATATTACTATTGATCGAATTTTGTTCACTGCGCGATCCCTCGATCGATTTTGTCGACCTTCGTGGCTCCGTTGGTTAGGTATTTGACTGCTGATCCAAAAGTCCCGGGTTCGATTCTCGGTGGAGGCACAGTTTTTAATTGTGTTTTCGGTCTGGATCTGTGAGACGATTAATATCGTAAGTCTCCAGAATGTGGCAGCTTGTTATTGGGTGCGTGTTACATAAATATTTGACATAGTACCTGTTAGTTGTCCGAGAAGCAATATAAATTTAAGTCCCTAGTATCCCATCATGTTAAAAGTATAAGTATTGATGTCATGAAGGTATGAATGTAATGTCTAAAGTAATGGTATAATTAAAATACTTGTTCAAATATCAAGTAGTTGACACTAAATGCACTGCGGTCAGGTCATACAGAACATACAATATTTGCATACATATCAGTGGTTCATAAACGAAACCGTCATATTAGCAGTGGTTCATAATCAAAGTCGTCATTTTAATATTGCCTCACAAACAAAATCGTCATTTTAACAGTAGTTCATATGTAGTTAAAACCGTCATTTTAATAGTGGTTCATAATGAATATCGTCATTTTTTTTAATTCTTCTTTTTGGATTAGGTGACGTGTTTTGGAAATGAACTTTCTGAGAGGAATCCTTTAATCTCTTCGGTGGTCTTTCGAGTTTTTTTTCTGTTGTTGGGGATATCTGTCTTTACAATTACGTCTATAAGTTCGTTCATAATCAATACCGTCATTTTATCATCAAAGAAAGCGTCATTTATTGGGATTCATATTATATGTAAACCGTCCTCTTGACAATGGTTTACAATCAAAATCGTCGTTTCAACAGTGGTTTATCATATAAATGGTCCTCTTGACTGATTAAAACCGTCATTTTAAAAGATGCCCATAATCAAAACCGTCATTTTAACAGGTGCCCCTAATCAAAACCGTTATTTTACAGAGGCTCATAACCAAAACCATCATTTTAACAAATGCTCATAACCAAAATCATCATTTTAACAAAGGCTCATAATCGAAACCGTCGTTTTATCAGGTGCTATTTATCAAAACGATCGTTTCAAACGGTGCTCAAAGTCAAAACAGTCATTTTGACAGTGGTTCATGATAATATAAACCGTTCTGTTGACAATGATTCACAACCAAAACCGTCAATTTTAACAGTGGTTCATGATAATATAAGTCGTACTCTGGCCAATTATTCACAACCAAAACCGTCAATTTTAACAGTGGTTCATGATAATATAAGTCGTACTCTGGCCAATGATTCACAACCAAAACCGTCAATTTTAACAGTGGTTCATGATAATATAAGTCGTACTCTGGCCAATGATTCACAACCAAAACCGTCAATTTTAACAGTGGTTCATGATAATATAAGTCGTACTCTGGCCAATGATTCACAACCAAAACCGTCAATTTTAACAGTGGTTCATGATAATATAAGTCGTACTCTGGCCAATGATTCACAATCAAAACCGTTCGTTTTGACAGTGGTTCATAATTTGACAACTCATCGACCTTAAATGGTCGTATTGCCTATATTAAGATAATAATAATAAATAATTTGACTACCTAATTTTGCTGAGTGTGGACTAATTAACAATGGTTAGAGTTTTTAAAAATTCAATAACAATATATAGGTACCTAGTTATTTGCTGAGTAATATATTATTATTCTTTTGATACGGCCCCACGTGTAAAACTCCTGAGAGAGTTGATGAGTATGTTTAGGTAAATGAATAACTCTAGTACATACATACAGACATACATACATACATAATATTATTTTAATGAAGTGCAAACATTCAATATGCGCATAATTTTTGATGACTACTACTGACTGCAGTAAGTAAGTACCTATAGACCAGGGGTGGGCAAAATTTTGAGAAAAAGGACTAAATTCCGAAATTCCAAGTAATATTCTAACTATTATAAATAAAAATAATAAGAATGTTGTTCATAATTTCACACATAGATGGCTGTAGTAAAAATCCTTATTTCCTCAAGCGAAAAGAATTTCAGTATTGCAATATATAGAACTTTCAAAAAATTGAATTGATAGGGATCTCATATTAAAAAGGCATAATTGGTGAACGTTGCGCAAGCGCATAAAGTGATCACGTAAACCAGCCGATGACAGGTCGTAAGCCCTGTAAGTACATTTTGCGTTAAGCTTGTTTCCCGCTGTCGGTGTGGATAGGTTGTGTGTGTGGACAAGTCTTACGTTCTGTCAGGCTTATTTCTCCGCTACTTTGCATTTGAGGGGTCAGCTCTTGCGATTTGTTAAGATAGTCTCCCACTAGCAAACCCTCTCTCATTGCAAGATGACAGGTCGTAAGCCCTGTAAGTGCCTTGATTTCCCGGTTCTCATACAGTAAATATTCCAACTTCGTCTTTATTGAGATAATTAAAAATCTGTTCAAAAAAACAATTTTTTTTTTAAATTGCTGCTGTCAGAAAGTACCGTATACCCTTATTTTCACATAATTAAGTCTTAATTATGTGAAAATAAGGTTATACGGTACTTTCTGACAGCAGAAATAAAAAAAACGCTTTTTTTAATTTGCTCAAAATTATTCCAAAAACAGATTGCTGTTGATACTATATGACTCTCCTATTCTGAGGCGCCCCTCTATTTTGGACTTGAAAAAGCCTTTATTTTTTGCCAATATGATATTAATATTTCGTCGCTTAATTGTGTCAACTGGCTCGCGCTCGACATTTGCTCTCCTGAGTACCTCCACATTTGATATTTTATCGATCCAGAAAATTTTAAGCTTGCGGCGATGCAGCCACAAAGGACTCTAGACGGTTAAGCATATTGAACTTATGGTCCAGGTTTCTACTCCATGTAGAAGTATGGACTATATGTAGCACTTCATCAGGCGCTGTCTTATTTTGAGATTTAAGCTATCATCGCAAAACTGTGTCTTCATTCTAAAAAAACACCGCGCGAGCTGTCTCATAAAAAACATTTTACCAGGTGCTCATAATCAAAACCGTCATTTTAATAAGTGGTCCTAATCAAAGCCGTCATCTTAACAGGTGCTTATTAACAAAACCACCATTTTAACTGGTGCTCATAATCAAAACCGTCATTTTAAATGGTGCTCATGATTAAAATCATCATTTTAACTGGTGCTCATAATCAAAACCGTCATTTTAACTGGTGCTCATAATCAAAACCGTCATTTTAAATGGTGCTCATGATTAAAATCATCATTTTAACTGGTGCTCATAATCAAAACCGTCATTTTAACTGGTGCTCATAATCAAAACCGTCATTTTAACTGGTGCTCATAATAAAAACCGTCATTTTAACAGGTGCACCTAATCAAAACCGTGATTTTAACAGGCGCATCTAATGAAAACCGTGATTTTAACCGGTGCTTATTAACAAAACCATAATTTTAACAAGTGCACATAATCAAAACCGTCATTTTGATAATATTATTAATATTATAGTTCTATTAAAAAGCACAAAAATGGAGCAAGGTTCTGTCTGCCTGTCCCATCAGGTATACTATATACTTTGTAGTAATTCTATATAGACCATATCGTTCCTGACAATCAGAATTTATTGTTGGTTCCTTTTATTTTTAAGTATCTCTTTCCGTTCATATTAAGTTTTGTCCTTCTATGACATTCACTAGTGTTGATAATGCTCTTATTACGGTCAGTCAGTCAGACAGTCAGTCAGTCAGTCAGTGCAGTATAGGTAGATAGGTAGGTAGGTAGGTAGATACTTATTATACAGGATATCCTAGTCTTCACACCAGATTTTTTAAACCTAACCTACAAAAGTATGGTAAAGATACCAATTTAGTTATTCTTTATCGATCGAGTACTAAAGTACCCGTTAGATTCTTTTCAAATTTTGCATATATGTATATCTGGTACTCGCCTAGACCGCATTACATTTTGAAGGATATTTGAATAGTGCTTCTCAATTTTTGCAACTGTCAAATATTTCAAAGTGACCCCGAGGTCAGGAAAATATAAATTTGATTTTTTAATTTTCAAATTGGTAAAAAGGCACATCACTTTCATAAAATGGCATTGAAGAAAGTTTTCATAGTAAAATATTTAAATAAAAAAATATCGAACAAACTCATTTCATAAAAATGATGAAAATTTTCCTTACAAAATTTTCATCATTTTTATGAAATACTTTGTAGAGTGACTCGGTATTGAGGATTGTAGCGTTAGCCACAACCCACTTGTTTTTTATATACTAGTAAATTAATTATGTATTATTTGTGATTGTTTTTTGTAATCGATCCTATTAAATAATGCATGTATTTAGTTTTCACTGGTCTACTAATAAAGCAATGCAACATAATCTGTTTAATAAATTGTGTAGACTGTATAACTCTCTATCAACCAATAAACAAATAAATAAATATCTCTTTCAGTTCCCATCATGATTTTCAGAATGAAATAAAAAATGCTCATGCTATAGTCTTGAGATAGGCCGACCATCCATAATGCATATCCTATGGGAATGCACTAACATGTCCGTGTCAACTTTCCGATGAGAAATCTACGACAATGTCTGAGGGAATTTCTTTGGACCCATTGGACATGCGGACCTTGTAGCCACGAAGAGCAACTTTAGGGCTTTCAATACCTTCTGTCTTAAATTCTGTACACTATTATCTTCACTATTACTGAGTAGTGAGCCAGTTGTTTCAACATGATTAGCTCTCTTTGGCACATTAAGTGCAGTGTCTGCAAGGTTTTAGAGTTCTCCGGACTCTTCGTATGTTCTTTATGTGTTCTTTTAGAGTTTTGCAAGGGGCCGTTATTAGTCCCCACAAGCAGAACGGGTGGTGGTGGGAGAAGAACAGTCTGTCTTATAATTGTGTAGACTGTATAACTCTCTTATAAACCAATAAACAAATAAATAAATATCTAACAATCAAATTAATTTCTATAAACAATCAAATTAATTTTCCTAATAGTCCACAACTAAATATATTCCCTATCAAATAAATTAACATAGATTAAATTAATAATAATAATAAAAAAAAAAAAAAATAATAATAAATAATTTATATCTAGCGTTTCCTAAACACCGGGTTGTCGCTTGCCCCACTACTTTTGAATTGACTCCTCCCACATCTTTAGTTTAGGTTAAGTCTATATTTTCATTTTTAATTTAGTACGTAAGTCATCCTGAAGATGAGAACATCGTTCTCGAAACCGGTCGACAGTTATTTGTGCTCATAAGTGGTGTATACCAAGTTATTATTATATATATATTATAAAATAAAAAAAAAATATATATATAAATAAATAAATAAATAAATATCTCTTTCAGCTTCCATCATGATTTTCAGAATAAAATATAAAATGCTCATACTATAGTCTTGAGATAGACCGACCATCCATAATGCACACATGTTGAAGGTCAGAGAGGGTGCTGGCTATTGGAGGTGCAGTGTGCAAATATAATGCATTTTGCACATTGTGTAATGTTCTATGGAACTATGTCACAGTTGAGCGCGCTCTATCTACCTACATACATCATATTATATTTTGTATGTACCTTGCACTACGCGATAATATAACTATCATACATACATACATACATACATACATTTGAATTTATCAGTCTGTACGTGTTCAGTGTTTACCTCAACATGCATCTTTTATGTTAGTATAACCCGGGAATTGTTACGGCATATGTACATATCTCACAACGATTTATTTTTCTTATTAATAGTTTCGTAATTAACCTTGTGGTAACATTTTTAATAAAACACAAATCACTTTCGAATATTATTTTTTAACTAGTTGCATGTAACACATGAGATCCAACTGTCGATGGCGATAGTATTCATGATCAAAGAATACTTACCAAACTATAAACAACACAAATTAATAAATATTTGAAGATATTTTATTTTCTATATAAAATATGTTTCATGTAGGTATATTTGTCAGGATAGGATAGTATGGAGGTCAGTCTGTTTTTCCTACACAGAATATGAAAACAGTATGATAGTATATATGTATGTTTGGAGATGAAGTATCAAACTATTAAGTCTTCTTACATATTGTGTATAGGCGACTACCATACAAATTGTATGAAGTGATGTCGTCACTAAATTCAATTTTTATAAATATTATTAAAAAAAACTTGAGATGTGCTAATACAATGTTTATATTTTTTATATAAAATTAAATTATCTTATTGGGGTGTTTCGGCTTTTTTCGATATTTTTTAAAAAAATGGAAATATAGGCAGTTAAACTCATAAATTTATCATAAATAAAATATTTTTCTTAATAAAAAATGTTTGAGAAACCTTGGAATTTAAAAAAATAACTAATTTGAGATTTTGTATTTGTCTATCATTATACCAATTTTCAGCGTTCTTGCTTTTATGGTTTCTGAAATATATGGAAAAATAAAGTAAAAATTCAAAAGTTGATAACCCCTGACTGAAACAAAAATTCACAATTCTGAGTATAAAAGTTTTGTAGGCCTATAACTGTTATATATATTCTGAAAATTTGGGTTCTGTAAATTGAGCGGATCAAAAGTTATAAAGGGGGGGACAGACACACACACACACACTACACACAAAACTCACATAAAATGTTCTACTCCGAATTCTGAGTAAATCATGTATGTATGGGAACATATATGCTGCGAGGCCTCTAGTTGGTGTTATTAACATGCAAAAAGTCCACTACACCATACAAAATTTTCCTTCGTACACGCATCTTGGCTTAATAATGTCGATTCATTAAGATAATTGAATTCTCATGAACGAATCGACAGTTGGATTGCATATACGCAAACATTGGATTTTTTTCCTTTCGGGAGTCAAATGATATTTTTATTGACAAACATTTTTTCAACATCTCAATAGAGACGAAGTTGGGATATTGTAGAAGAACCAGGAACTCGAGGCACCTACAGGGCTTACGACCTGTCATCGGCTGGTTTACGTCATCACTTTATGCGCTTGCGCAACGTTCACCAATTATGCCTTCTTATTGAGTTCTTTTATCATTTTTGAAATTCATCTTGAAAATAAGGAACTATACTCATTTGATTATAAGTAGGTACTCATTCGATTCTTTTCAAATTTTGCAAATATGTATATCTAATACTCGCTTAGACCTCATTACATTTTGAAGGATATCTGAATAGTGCTTCTCAATTTTTTAAACTGTCAAATATTTCAAAATGACCCCAAGCTCGGGAAACTTAAAATTAGAATTTTTTATTTTCAAATTTTCAGAGTGGGAGGGGGAGGGGGAGAACGTGGTTAAAAATATATGTATAGATGTGTGTTACACTACGTACATACAAACGTACCTACATACTTATTTATACATCAGTCAATATTAATAATATGAAGTCGATAATTAATATTTAATAATTCTAGTTGTAATGAAACGGTACATATATACATACACACATACATACTCGTATGTATATAGATATTTATATATCGACATCGATACTAAACATTTAGCTTGCTGACTACTTTTTATATAGGTACCTAGGTACTTAGATGCACTTCATGTGAACGGTATTCTGAAGGACGGAAATGTTAGTGCGAGTAATAGACTAACATGTATCAGACGATGCGTGAATGTATGTCAAGATAGAAATATGTGGCGTTCAGTTCTCTCTGCCTACCCCGTGAGGGACATGGCGTGATGGTACACTGAAAAAATCTAAAGTTAGCAAAGTACCTTTTTGGCTCGGTTAAAGTCATATTGGTAGTTATTAACCAATATATGATTAAAAATAACAAAGTTACACTTGGCTATTATCTAACAATTGAATTTTGTTAAAATGTAGTTGGTTACCAATAGCAATGTAAAAAGTCATATTGGTAGTTATTAACCAATATATGATTGAAAGTAACAAAGTTACACTTGGTTATTATCTAACAATTGAATTCTGTTAAAATGTAGTTGGTTACCAATAGCAATGTAAAAAGTCATATTGGTAGTTATTAACCAATATATGATTAAAAGTAACAAAGTTACACTTGTTTATCATCTAACAATTGAATTCTGTTAAAATGTAGTTGGTTACCAATAGCAATGTAAAAAGTCATATTGGTAGTTATTAACCAATATATGATTGAAAGTAACAAAGTTACACTTGGTTATTATCTAACAATTGAATTCTGTTAAAATGTAGTTGGTTACCAATAGCAATGTAAAAAGTCATATTGGTAGTTATTAACCAATATATGATTAAAAGTAACAAAGTTACACTTGTTTATCATCTAACAATTGAATTCTGTTAAAATGTAGTTGGTTACCAATAGCAATGTAAAAAGTCATATTGGTAGTTATTAACCAATATATGATTAAAAGTAACAAAGTTGCACTTGGTTATTATCTAACAATTGAATTCTGTTAAAATGTAGTTGGTTACCAATAGCAATGTAAAAAGTCATATTGGTACCTAGTTATTAACCAATATATGATTAAAAATAACAAAGTTACACTTGGCTATTATCTTACAATTGAATTCTGTTAAAATGTAGTTGGTTATCAATAGCAATGTAAAAAGTCATATTGGTAGTTATTAACCAATATATGATTAAAAGTAACAAAGTTGCACTTGGCTATTATCTTACAATTGAATTCTGTTAAAATGTAGTTGGTTATCAATAGCAATGTAAAAAGTCATATTGGTAGTTATTAACCAATATATGATTAAAAGTAACAAAGTTGCACTTGGTTATTATCTAACAATTGAATTCTGTTAAAATGTAGTTGGTTACCAATAGCAATGTAAAAAGTCATATTGGTACCTAGTTATTAACCAATATATGATTGAAAGTAACAAAGTTACACTTGGTTATTATCTAACAATTGAATTCTGTTAAAGTGTAGTTGGTTACCAATAGCAATGTAAAAAGTCATATTGGTACCTAGTTATTAACCAATATATGATTGAAAGTAACAAAGTTACACTTGGTTATTATCTAACAATTGAATTCTGTTAAAATGTAGTTGGTTACCAATAGCAATGTAAAAAGTCATATTGGTAGTTATTAACCAATATATGATTAAAAGTAACAAAGTTACACTTGTTTATCATCTAACAATTGAATTCTGTTAAAATGTAGTTGGTTACCAATAGCAATGTAAAAAGTCATATTGGTAGTTATTAACCAATATATGATTGAAAGTAACAAAGTTACACTTGGTTATTATCTAACAATTGAATTCTGTTAAAATGTAGTTGGTTACCAATAGCAATGTAAAAAGTCATATTGGTAGTTATTAACCAATATATGATTAAAAGTAACAAAGTTACACTTGTTTATCATCTAACAATTGAATTCTGTTAAAATGTAGTTGGTTACCCAATAGCAATGTAAAAAGTCATATTGGTAGTTATTAACCAATATATGATTAAAAGTAACAAAGTTGCACTTGGTTTATTATCTAACAATTGAATTCTGTTAAAATGTAGTTGGTTACCAATAGCAATGTAAAAAAGTCATATTGGTACCTAGTGTATTAACCAATATATGATTAAAAATAACAAAGTTACCACTTGGCTATTATCTTACAATGATCTGTTAAAATGTAGTTGTAAGTGTATCAATAGCAATGTAAAAAGATCATATTGGTAGTTATTAACCAATATATGCTAAGTTAATTGCAGTTTATTAAAAGTATCGTAAAATGTAGTCTATGTACTTCAATAGCTAATCTGTTAAACTGTTATTGTTCATGCAATGTAAATTCTATGGGTAGTTATTAACCAATATCACCTACAACATTGGTTTTGGAGGGCATATTTAAACTTGAACTGGGAAGTTGATGAAGGGAAGAATTGATGTCAAACTGGACCCGTTTTGCAGATGACATAGTGCTTATAAATGATGATCTGAGAACTCATGTTATGATAAAAGAACTCACTCCGATGCTTCCCTAATGGTCGGCCTGGAATAATATATATAAAACGAAATCATGAGTCCATCAATGAAGTAAATAATGATGAAGATGTTGAAGAATATATAGACCTTGGACAGAGATTATGGATAGGTTGGCTTGCAGAAATACCAGAAGGATCGACTAGGTTGGGCAGCCTTTGGAAAACTTAAACATGTCCTAAAAAACAGAGATTATTCCCACATGTCTGAAAAGAAAAGTGTTTTGAAACATGTATCCTGCCTGTGCTTACGTATGGTCTGGAAACTATCACGCTAACTGCGAGGACCATACATAAGCTAAAATGCACTCAGAGATCCATGGAAAGACAAATGATAGGCGTAAGTCTAAGAGACAAAATTAGAAATGAAGAAATCAGACGCCAAGACAAAAGTTGTTGATGTCATGGACCGAGTTGCAAAACTTAAATGGCAATGGGCAGGTCATGTTGCCAGACAGGGTACGGACAGATGGGCACCCAGAATTATAAATTGGAGACCATGGGATATGAATAGGTCGGCCCCAGAAAAGGTGGGCCGATGATATTGTCCCTATCGCTGGAAGCGGATGGGTTCGAAAAGCCCAGAAAAAAGACGAGTGGAAGCTATTAGAAGAGGCAAACATCCAGCAGTGGAGAGATGGCTGGATGAAAGAAGAAGAAGAAGAAGAAAGAAAACCATGTTAACAATATTTTGAAGGAAGGAAACGTTAATGTGTATTAATAGTGTATGGCAATCGGTGCTTCCTGCCTTGCCGAATAACATGGGCAGGGCATGGCATGATGGCGTGTATGTTTTATTTAAAGTTAATACGCCTGTAATAGAGTAATGGTGTCATAACAGGCATGTTGTTCCGTTCTGGAGACTTGCGATATTAATCGTCTCACAGAAACAGACTGAAAACACAATAATTAAAAACTACTGTGTCTCCACCGGGAATCGAACCCGGGACCCTTGGATTAACAGTCTAACCTAACTAACTGAGCCACGAAGGTCGACGTCGAAGATCTTTCTGTACCGTGCGTTGAAATCTTTTGTTTTCACTTGTCAATGTGTGAAAAGTTATTATTCGCAATTTTTAAGGTTTATTTTTTTTAACGGTGCCACTATTTTTACGACCGGAATTGGCGGGAAAAGCGTTTTCCCGCCAAAAAGTGTCTATTTCCACGACAAATTTTCTGACGTCGTCTATGTTTTTAGGTCATTTATAACCATAGAAAGCGCAGATAAATCAAAATACAAAAATATTTACCTTTGTCATTTTTTCAATGGTCATAAATGCATCATGGAAACCAACTTGAAGAAAAAATAAATAATATTGGCATCTTATTACATTTACTTAATTTTATAAATAATTTTGTTCATCGAGATCTACAATTATAACAAAGTATAAACAAAGGTAAATATTTTTATAACTTGATTTATCTGCGGTTTCTGTGGTTATTTTTGGTTTTCGTCTAATATATATATATATATATATATATATATATATATATATATATATATATATATATATATATATATATATATATATATATATATATATATATATATATATATATATATATATATATATATATATATATATATATATATATATATATATATATATATATATATATATATATATATATATATATATATATATATATATATTTTTTTTTTTTTTTTTTTCTTTTCTTCAACATGTGTTTCTTATGTAGTATGTATGTTAAAGGCAATTTATTCCGTTTATTGAATGTAAATAAATAAATAAATAAAATTCTCTTTGTTGAAGCGATACCCCGTCCATCCGACCTGGCGCCTTCGTCCAAGAAGCAGCGCAGCGACGGAGCGGCAGCCGCGGCCACCACTCCTCCGGCCGCGCCTGGCGGGGACGTGCCTCCGACGGCGGCGGGAGGGGGCGCGGGGGCCGGGGGCGCCGCCCCTCCCCCCGCGGCCCCCAACCAGCCGGGGGGAGCGACCCCAGCGGGAGGGGCGGGCGGCGGCGCCCCCCGGGAGGCCCTCGCCTACGGCTGCCTGCTCCGCAACGAGCTGCTCGGGGGCCGGGTGCAGGAGCTGAGGCCCCCGGCGGACGGCAGGGCCGCTCAGGCCACGCTGACACCCTCAACGCCGGTCTTCAAATTCAGATCACCGTCAAAACAGGTAAAATTTTATATATTATAATTTCTAATGGTGTACTTTGTACTGCATTTGTTTGGAATGAATTGCCTGAAGGCAATAAAACCTCCAGTGTTTGTTCATAATATTATGTACAACAGTGAAATAAAAAAAAAAATATTTTTTTTAAATATTATTGAATTAGCGACCGGTTTCGGAACTAACCGTTCCCTCCTCAGGCGGAATTTCATTATTTTTTGTTAAAATGTACCACAAAGATAACACAATATTAGATAAAAATGTAGGTACTCATTCATAATTACCATCACAGCATATCCCACAATGTGGAGTAACCAGCGACAGGTGTGCAGATGTGCATTACCTTATATAAGGAAGCCCGATTCTTGCGAGTATGCCCGCACACTAGTCTCATTTCACTCTATAATATATTAAAATAAAATACCTATATAAAAATCACTTCTTAAGAGGACCTGATAAATTCAAAATCTTCGACCTATTTCTTTCCACTCTTGAACGAAGATCTCCTCCATTTGACCAATTATAATTATAATTCAAAAAAATATTCCAGTGTTGACTTGCAGAGAATATACCAGTGTTGACTTGTAGAGAATATTCCAGTGTTGACTTGTAGAGAATATTCCAGTGTTGACTTGCAGAGAATATACCAGTGTTGACTTGTAGAGAATATTCCAGTGTTGACTTGCAGAGAATATACCAGTGTTGACTTGTAGAGAATATTCCAGTGTTGACTTGTAGAGAATATTCCAGTGTTGACTTGCAGAGAATATACCAGTGTTGACTTGTAGAGAATATTCCAGTGTTGACTTGCAGAGAATATACCAGTGTTGACTTGTAGAGAATATTCCAGTGTTGACTTGTAGAGAATATTCCAGTGTTGACTTGTAGAGAATATTCCAGTGTTGACTTGTAGAGAATATTCCAGTGTTGACTTGCAGAGAATATACCAGTGTTGACTTGTAGAGAATATTCCAGTGTTGACTTGCAGAGAATATACCAGTGTTGACTTGTAGAGAATATTCCAGTGTTGACTTGTAGAGAATATTCCAGTGTTGACTTGCAGAGAATATACCAGTGTTGACTTGTAGAGAATATTCCAGTGTTGACTTGCAGAGAATATACCAGTGTTGACTTGTAGAGAATATTCCAGTGTTGACTTGTAGAGAATATTCCAGTGTTGACTTGCAGAGAATATACCAGTGTTGACTTGTAGAGAATATTCCAGTGTTGACTTGCAGAGAATATACCAGTGTTGACTTGTAGAGAATATTCCAGTGTTGACTTGTAGAGAATATTCCAGTGTTGACTTGCAGAGAATATACCAGTGTTGACTTGTAGAGAATATTCCAGTGTTGACTTGTAGAGAATATTCCAGTGTTGACTTGTAGAGAATATTCCAGTTTTAACTTGTAGATTTTTTTTTATTATTATTGAAACCAAACAAAATATAACAATATACAAACAATAAAAATATTACAAAAAAGTACAATTTAAATAAGTTATATGAACTTATAAAGATAACTGTATAAAGAATAAATGTGTGAGATGAAATAATATTTATGTTAATAATTAATGTTTTAATTTATTGTAGGAAAACATGGACCCAGCAGCGTACAGTCTATCCCCCATATCAGCAAAATCACAGAAACTCTTGAGATCACCCAGAAAAGCCACAAGGAAGATATCGAGGATTCCATTCAAGGTAAATATTTCGTGTTCTTCTTCCTAGTTGTCATCATGACTGAGGATGATGACTCCACGTGCGACGGTCTCAGACAGATGGAAGATCCTTTCACTCCATTGGATCAGTGAGCGTCCTCTGGATTTTCTACCCTAGTAACTTTCCATCAAGACGAGATTATCTTGGGCCCTTCCGGCATTATTTACATATAATTATGGATTTACTGTAGGCAAATTGTCAACAAGCGGTTCTTTATTTGTAGTTTATCTACAAATAAAGCGATTCTTTATATGGACCCATTGATCCTTTTAACTGTGTGATAGTTTTGTTTCCATATCATGTCTGATTTGTGTTGAAGATCCAAAAAAATGTCCAAATATTGTATTTCCCATCAGATGCTGTAAACTCGTTTCACGAACACGCGATAGTTACACTTTTTTTAACTTTTCTACGGACAATTCTTGGTAGAACTCCATTTCAAATAATAAATAAATTTGGAATGGTAAAATAAAACCAAAGTTTTCAGTTCTACTAATTTAATGACACTGACTAGTTTCGGTCATCCAGTGACCATTTTCAAAGTGTGAAAAAACAAGAGGTGGTTGGTGTTTATATAATATCTGGTTAAGGGGTTTGCAACATTTTTTTTTTTTTGTTTATTTATTTATTTATTTTTTTTTATTTTTTTTTATTTTACAGTAATCAATAATAAGGAAGGGTATTTCCAACCATTTATCATTATATATTATGTAAACAAACAACTCAATGCTTTTGAATTTTACTGCCCCAATATATTTTGTTACAGGTACACAGTTAATCCTTACATTGCTGTTCTCAACCATTGGTCACAGAACTTCAATAATAGATACAGACACCATCATGCCATGTTCCAGCAGCATTCAATAATTTTGCAATATGAATTATTTAATTTCTTTTTGTATTTGTACGCTCCGCTTTGTTTGCTAGTTTTCTTTGTCAGTTCTTTCTAGCAACACTAATTGAACTGACGGAAAAAGAGAGAGAAAAAAAAAAAAATAAATAAATAAATAAATAAAAAAAAAAAAAAAAAATAAATAAATAAATAAATAAACAAAAAAAAAAAAATGTTGCAAACCCCTTAACCAGATATTATATAAACACCAACCACCTCTTGTTTTTTCACACTTTGAAAATGGTCACTGGATGACCGAAACTAGTCAGTGTCATTAAATTAGTAGAACTGAAAACTTTGGTTTTATTTTACCATTCCAAATTTATTTATTATTTGATAGTTACACTAACTAACTATCCGTGTCCAAGATCATCTCACTATATTGTGTTCCTCTAGTAATTTCCAGTCATAATTGCATCTTCATTTGCTCGCCATAGATCCTCCCCAGAGCACCGTACCTCCTTTATCGGGAGATTCAGCAGGAGTGTGACATGTTATGGTCAGCCCATCTGTCCAGGTTTACCTTGCACATTCCTACACCCGTGCCTTCCTACATAGTTACCCTTAATAACACATCATGTCTTCATAGTGCATTTGACATTATGAATGTATCATGTTTTTGATAGTGAATCGATTTATATTTATGTAGAGCTATATGCCCTCTGAATGGATGCACTATCTTTTAAATGCAAGGTCAACATTGAGATATGTGTTTTAGGTGTAAATATTGATGATAGTGTTGTGTGGTTATGATTAGATATTGATAAGTTACAAGAAAAACAAAGTGTGTGGTTTTGTCTGATGATAATCTGACATAATATCTGAAACTTGGTAACAACATTGCTAGTGTGATTTTCAATATTAAAATAGCCTAAGCGCCGAGTCAAGGATTTAGCTCAGAGTTTCCCATCCTTTTTGGTCTACCGCGCCCTTTTCAAAAATGAAAATTCTCACCACCTGTCTTTCCAGAAATGTCTTCACATGCACCACGTTGTATAACATCAAAATGAAGTAAAACGTAAATTGCCGCGCAGTGAGAAAATTTTAGTCTGCTGCGCAGCTACAAAGTTTCCCTTGTTTGTATCAACAAAACGTTAATTGCCGTACAGCGAGAAAATTTCAGTCTGGTGCGCATCTACAAAATTTCCCTTGTTTGTATCAACAAAACGTTAATTGCCGTACAGCGAGAAAATTTCAGTCTGGTGCGCATCTACAAAATTTCCCTTGTTTGTATCAACAAAACGTTAATTGCCGTACAGCGAGAAAATTTCAGTCTGGTGCGCATCTACAAAATTTCCCTTGTTTGTATCAACAAAACGTTAATTGCCGTACAGCGAGAAAATTTCAGTCTGGTGCGCATCTACAAAATTTCCCTTGTTTGTATCAACAAAACGTTAATTGCCGTACAGCGAGAAAATTTCAGTCTGGTGCGCATCTACAAAATTTCCCTTGTTTGTATCAACAAAACGTTAATTTCCGCGCAGCGAGAAAATTTTAACGCTATTGTGTTTGTATCAACAAAAGAAAACGTAAATTGCCACACCCGCTTATTATGTCTGTTGGTGCCGTATACGCAGGCGTGCTTTAAGAGCGCATCGCAAATGCTTTGAGTGGCCTGGTGCCACACAGCAACAGTATTATTATTGTTATGGATAATTTCTTGTTGTGCATATTATAACGTTATAATTGTAATCTTGTGTATGTTTGTGCCAAATGGCAGGTTCTGGACGCCCCCGAACTGCAGGACGACTTCTACCTGAACCTGGTTGACTGGTCGGCGCAGAACGTACTCAGCGTCGGACTTGGAAGCTGTGTTTATCTCTGGAGCGCTTGTACTAGTCAGGTATACATATATGTATTAATAATATACCTATGAAATTTTGCTTTTGTCATGTCATGTCATGTCTGTGTATTAATAATAATAATAAAATCCTTCATTACACAAAAAATATATTTTTTCACATAATGTGGCGGACTTATTGCCCATAGACAATTTCTACCAGTGAACCACACTACATCAGTAGTAGCAAGTAACAAAATATATAATAATATATTACAAATAAAAACAAATATACATTACAATGATGATGGGTCGATGGCAGACTAGGTTAGTAATCCAGTGGTCGCGAGTTTGATTCCTGCCTCGACCGATTTCGTTCACCTATAGCACTAGCATGCTTATTTTAGGGAACGTAAGAAGATGTACAAGGACATATTCATTAAAAAAAAAAAAGAAAAAAAATAATGTGAAGGAATAAAAGAATAATACAAAAATGCAAAATTTTATGATAATGTCCAAAAATAGGAAAAGGATGAATTGTGGAATTATGATGGTGGTATGTAGATTAGAAGTGTGACTTCAGAAGCTTCTTGAAAACCCTTCAGCTAGGAGCCATTGGAACACACAAAAGAGAAAGGCAATCGTGGTTTCACTGGATTCATGAATCCAGGCCCACGAGCACAGGCGACCAGAGTACCAGCCAGAACAGGCGAGCCACATGGGCTTGCGACCATGTATGCGGGATTAACGGGCCCCTTTATGTCACGCTCACAACTCACCCACCAATCTCTGACTGATACTCCACTCCCCTGTGCAACCAAATCCAATAGGATGCGGATAGTGCTGCTTTTACCACCCTATACAAAAGTTTTTTTTATTTTACCTCTTGGGAGACCCAGGTCTTTTAAGTAGGAATATAAAGATTTTGCAGGCAGGCCTCTTGTCTCCACCTCTACAGCATATATATTTGTGCTAAAGCCGTTTTGAACTGTTCTATCTACCAGTTCCTTGTACTTGTTTGTTAAGTGGTCTTGTATTGGTGGTCTTTTGTAATATTTGTGTCCCATGGAACAGTCAGCTTCACATAAATAACACTTTTCAATGAAAGAGAGTATATTGTCAAGTCAGGGCTAAGAGACGAGATGCAGATCTACTTTGGAAGGTTATATCTCTTTGGTCTCGTATCCATTAGGATATTCATTGGTTCCACAGCCTGGCTTCGTGTATTGTGAACGAGTAAGTGTAGGAGGATATGTGGTGTATTGGTATTAAGAGTGAACTATGGATTTGAGACTGTATATTTAGGCCATGAGATAAAAGATGGTCGAATTTCTCCTTGAGGTAATTAGGTGTGAGAGGGTTCTTAACTGTCTGATAAAGTAAGGAAAGAACATAGGAATTTGGTTTGGATTGGTTAACATATTTTTTGTTTTAAATTTTGTATTGTCATAATAATAATTGCAGGTAACAAGATTATGTGACGTCTCAAATGATGGCAACGCAGTGACGTCCGTATCTTGGAGTGAGAGAGGAGGACTGGTTGCCGTTGGGACACAGAAAGGGTACATATCTGTTTGGGATGTAGCAGTCAACAAAGAGGTACCTACATAATATTATATATTACAATTCAATGATATTAATGACAGATTATTTACTTGATACAATTCCATTTAACAATCTTACTTTACTTTTTTGATATCTATTTATCATATCTGTATATGAAAAAAAACAAATTCACTTATTTACCCAATCATGGACTTTCACTCCGATCTGCTGAACGTACGACACTATCCATTCCTGTCGATCGTGCAGAATTTATCAGCTTGTCGTTCAAAGTATCAGCCGCCGCTTGCCTAAATGCCGAGCGTCATCTATACATGCCCTCGTGCTATACACAATTTTGAACCTTCATATCTTAGCAAATTCGTACTTTATTGAGACGAAAATTGTATGAATATTACTCCCATATATTTTACTTCATCAACAACAAAATTGTTCACTTATTTAAAAAATTAAGAACTCTTCTTCTTCTTTTTCCGGTGCCATGTCAGGAACCCCCGACGTCGGCTATCACTCTGGCAAATCCCTCTCTGTCCTGTGCTGCTCGGAATATCTGTTCCACGGTCCTGAAGCCGGTCCATTCCATAATGTTGCGCAGCCAGGATATTTGTCTCCTTCCAGTCCCTCGGCGACCTTCTATCTTGCCCTTCAGTATTAGTTGGAGCAAGTGATACTTCTCTCCCCTCATTATGTGACCCAGATATGTGATCTTGCGGACCTTTATTGTGGACAAGAGTTTCCTGGTTGTTCTGGCTCGGCTTAACACTTCTGAGTTCGTAACCAGATCTGTCCAAGGGATTTTGAGCATTCTGCGATGCAACCACATCTCAAAAGCTTCCAGCCTGTTCATGGTGTTAACCTTCAATGTCCAAGTCTCACAGCCATATAGCAACACAGACCACACATAACATCTCATCATCCGCTGTCTCAGGTCCATATTGAGCTTTTCGTTGCAGTAGAAAGATCTCATTTTATTAAAGGCAGCTCTTGCTACCTCAATTCTGCACTTGATCTCCATATCCAGGTCAAGGGACTCCGAGAGAATACTGCCAAGGTACTTAAATTTATCCACCTTATCTATAACCTTGCCCATTAATTGCATGGAAGAACCAGGATATTCACATCGACCAAATGTCATCCACTTTGTTTTGGCTACATTTATAGATAAGCCCAAATGTTCACCAAATACATTGACATTGCTTAACAGTTCCTGGAGATCAGAAATAGAATCCGCCAGTAATACAGTATCATCGGCGTACCTGATATTATCAATTACTACGCCGTTGACTTTTATACCCCTCTCGGTGTTGTTGAGAGCTCTTTTAAATACATAATCAGAGTATAAGTTGAAAAGTAGAGGAGACAAGATACAACCCTGCCGTACTCCTCGCTGTATGGGTATTTCATCTGATGTCACATTTCCACGTCTAATCTCAGCTGTTTTTTTTTTTTTTTTTAACATGTCTACGTAGGGGACGCCAGCTATTAGGATTTGGGTCCATTTTACTCTTCCGAAGAAGCGCACTACGTAGCGTTGGGAGGGGTTTGCAATCTAGAAAAGAGTTTATTAATTCGGATTTTAAAAAGACGGCCGGGTTGTACGTTTGGTGCCAATATGGGTTTTGGATGAAGTTCAGATCTTTTGTATCCAGATTGCATTCCTTCAGCATTTCAACAAAGTCGTAATGTCTCACCCTATCAAATGCCTTTTCATAATCTATGAAACATGCAAACACCTCTTTTCTCTGGTCACGGCATTTTTGTAATAATACATTAATAGCCAGTAATGCTTCCCTTGTACCGAATGCATTTCTGAAGCCAAATTGCGTGTCATCGAGGTCCTGTTCGCATTTACTGCGAATCCGTGTATGAATAATTTTAAGGAAGAGCTTTAACACGTGACTCATTAAGCTGATTAATCTATAATCACCGCATTTCTTTGGGTGCTGCTTTTTGGGCAATGTCACAAAAGTGGATCTCAACCAATCTTGGGGGATATTTCCTGTGTCATATATGGCATTAAATAGTCTCAGTAGGTAGTTAATATTATCGTCACTAATGAGTTTCAACAGTTCAACTGGAATATCGTCTGGTCCGCACGCTTTTCTGTTATCCGAAGTACTTATCGCATGAAGGATTTCTGACTTAAGGATTGGTGGTCCATTTAAATCGTTAATAGTTGTAATGCCAGGCCTCGTATCTTTAAACACTTCAAAAATGTATTTCTCCCATGTTAGCATTATTTGCTTTTCATCCAAAATCAATTTATTTGAATCGTCAGTTAAACATGAAGAAGTAGTCTTTCTAGTGGTACCTGTCATTTCTTTTAATTTCTTATGCAGTTTAAATGCATTGTGATTACGGTCATAAAGTTCTAATTCTTCACATTGACACTTTATCCACTCCTCTTTTGCTTTTCTATTTTCCCTTTTTATTTCTCTTTGCAAGTTTTTATACTGGGAAATATTATTTTTCTTTCTGCGTCTTTCATCCATCAATTGTAATATATGGTCAGTCATCCAATTTTTCTTTTTTAATGGTCGTTCTGCTTTTAGATTTTCATTCAAGAACTCTAACCAATGTAATTCATCCAAAATCGCACAACAAATTTAAACTCTCCTGTGCTTTGTAAGTATCTAATACGCATGCGCGTAGGAAAGAGGAATATTGCACCCAACGTTCTGATTTGAATTTGATCCTTACCAATACACAATGGGTGCATATTCCTCACCTATATCAAATGGTGGAAGGATCACGTGATATATTGATGCTGTCGTGTACTTTTTTGTATGGAGATAACCACAATAACATTATTCTTCATTTATCTTATGTTTATATTATGAAGTGTTCAATTTAGTAGAGTATATGTGATCTTTTGTTTATCTTTGATCTTTTTTATGACACATCGTTATATATCGTTTATATCTATATCGTTAGATTTTTTCACCGTTATTATATTCAGTTAAAACGAGATTAAAAAAATTGTGTGCACATGGCGAAATACTGTCCGTGCCAAATTTCTTGCAGGCAGCTAAGACCCACCAAAGGATGTAACGCTGAAGATGATAACGATTATGTTGAGTTATCTCAATTCCAACAGCAGCATAGCAAAGGCAACAGAAACAAAGAAGACGAATAACTTGATCTATCTTACATTCATCTATTTATTTAAAATTTGTGTGTAATTAAATAAATTGTTGATGTGTTTTTAGGTGACAAAGTTGGTGGGGCACAACGCCCGCGTGGGGGCCCTGGCGTGGAATGGTGACATCCTTAGCTCCGGCAGCAGAGACCGTCACATCAGACAGAGGGACACCAGAACACCAGGTACCTATTCACATTCTCTCATACATAATATATATATACTCACACATACTGTATACCTACTCTATATTTGTCATTGTTGAATTCATTTATGTTTTCATTGACTTTGTATTATTTAAGTAGATGAAATTTTCTCATTGTTGGTTCAATTCTTCGATGTAATGTTTCAGCCCTGGTGTCTGACAGGACACTGGCAGGACACAGACAGGAAGTGTGCGGCCTCAAGTGGTCCCCGGACGGGCAGTGTCTTGCGTCCGGAGGCAATGATAACAAACTCTTTGTTTGGACTCAGGTATGTTTTGATATAATATATGATATACCTATTTATTTATGGTATAAATATAGTCTTATGAAATAAACAGAAAAAATTCACTATGAAATCAAACTATCTACATTTACCTGTTTATAAAATCAAATATTTTTTTATTGTGTATACGCAAACATTGGATTTTTTCCCTGTCGGGAGTCAATCTAGATCTCAATAGAGGTTTTTTTCCTATCGGGAGTCAATATAGATCTCAAAAAAGATTTTTTTTCCTATCGGGAGTCAATATAGATCTTAATAAAGATTTTTTTCCCTATCGGGAGTCAATCTAGATCTCAATAGAGATTTTTTTCCTATCGGGAGTCAATATAGATCTCAAAAAAGATTTTTTCCCTATCGGGAGTCAATCTAAATCTCAATAGAGATTTTTTCTCTGTCGGGAGTCAATCTAGGTCTCAATAGAGACGAAGTTGGAACATTATAGTAGAAGCAGGATTTCAAGGCACATATATGGCTTACCACCCATCATTGGCTGGTTTACGTGATCACTTTATGCGCTTGCGCAACATTCACCAATTATGCCTTCTTATTGAATTCCCTTATCTATACAATTTTGAAAGTTCTGTATATTTTAATAATGAGAAAGTAATTGTTTCAAAATAATCTGTTTGTACCATCGCCATCTATGAAGTAACGAAGAAACCTTTTTTTATTTTTGTAAACAATGAAAGCAACAGTCCTTATACATGAGTTAACAGTGTTCTTGCACAGATGTCACCCCTGAATTGCTTGTCCCAATGTGTATGTTAATTAAATATTTTTAAGTTGGATATATGCAAACATTGGATTTTTTGTATATTCTTTGTATGGAGACAATGTCACCATTGTTGGTTTTGTCAATGTACATATATAAGGAGTTTTGAGTTTGTACAAGAGAATTTGTGACACAAGAAGAAGAAGAAGGGGCCATATATAAACCACCAATTCTTTAGGAATAAATATGTTCCTTTGTTACCATGTTTAGGAATAAATTTATTCCTATATTACCATGTTTAGGATTAAACGTGTTGCTATATTACCGTGTTTAGAAATAAATGTATTTTCATACTACCAGACGGGTCAGTCGCAGAGCGGTTAGAGCACTAGATATATAATCCAATGATTTGCGAATTCGAATCTTGCCACAAACGATTTTCTTCATCTATAGCACAATCATTAATTTAGGGACTGCAAGAAGATGTAGGTATATGTACCTGTTTGACAAAGAAATATTCATATTTATTTATTATATGAAACACCAAAAGAACATAGGAATACACATATAAAAAAACAAAATTACTACATACATTTATTTACATTTATCATATTTAGGAATAGTAGTGCCATACAACCGTGATAGGAATAAATATGTTACTTTATTGTACAATATTACAGATCTTTATCGATAGGATATTTTGATTATCCTTTATGTGCATATATCACAATGTTGTTTATATCTTCCAGCACTCCCTCTCTCCTGTCCAGACATACTCTGCGCACCTTGCCGCTGTCAAGGCCATAGCGTGGTCCCCCCACCAGCACGGGCTGCTGGCCTCGGGGGGAGGTACGGCCGACAGATGCATCAGATTCTGGAACACACTCACAGGACAGCCCATGCAGTGCGTAGACACTGGTGAGTATATCACATATTATTTATTTAATTAACTAACTAGTACTACAGGTAGAACTATATTGGCCAGATTGTCAACTATGCAAACTTACCAATACAAAAACACGAAAGGAGTTGTGTGGAATGTGCTACAACTCCACCCACATATTTGGCAACATTGTAAATATTTTAAGTAGTGTCGGATTAGTCTGGTCAAATTTAGTTACATTTAGACCTTGTTATTGCCGAGTCACCACTGCGAAAACGTTCGGTCGAAATAAATTGAATATGTGTAAATATACTGTGTTCTATTTTATTTGTTAATTTTAATATGTATTTCAACTCTGTTGAAATACATATTAAAATTAACAAATTAAAAACTATAATTATATTATTATGTTATTGGGTGTGTGATAAATTAATATTTAGCATAGTACCTGTCGGTTGCCCTAAATGTATTTCTACTATGTTAACACAAAAACTTTAGAATCATGTTTGTATGTTATCGGGTGTGTGTTAAATTAATATTTGACACAGTACCTGTTGGTTGCCCTAAATGTATTTCCACTATGTTAACACAAAAACTTTAGAATCATGTTAGTATGTTATCAGGTGTATGTTAAATTAATATTTGACACAGTACCTGTTGGTTGCACAAAAACTTTAGAATCATGTTAACACAAAAACTTTAGAATCATGTTAGTATGTTATCGGGTGTGTATTAAAATAATATTTGACACAGTACCTGTTGGTTGCCCTAAATGTATTTCCACTATGTTAACACAAAAACTTTAGAATCATGTTTGTATGTTATCGGGTGTGTGTTAAATTAATATTTGACACAGTACCTGTTGGTTGCCCTAAATGTATTTCCACTCTGTTAACACAAAAACTTTAGAATCATGTTAGTATGTTATCAGGTGTATGTTAAATTAATATTTGACACAGTACCTGTTGGTTGCCCTAAATGTATTTCCACTATGTTCTTCTTCTTCTTCGTGTCAGCAGCATTCAAACAGTTATTGACTGTTGCTGCTGCTGTATTGGAAAGATTTGCCAGGATATTTCTGTTACCAGGGGGCACCGCGGGGAGGTTCTTTCCTTGCCCCCCTCCACTATGTTAACACAAAAACTTTAGAATCATGTTAGTATGTTATCAGGTGTATGTTAAATTAATATTTTACACAGTACCTGTTGGTTGCTCCAAATGTATTTCCACTCTGTTGACACAAAAACTATAGAATCATGTTTGTATGTTATCGGGTGTATGTTAAATTAATATTTGGTAAAAGCAATGACAGTAATAGGTAATATGATATGTTTTGTTACAGGATCTCAAGTGTGCAATTTAGCCTGGTCTAAACATTCAAGTGAGCTGGTCTCAACTCATGGATATTCACAGAATCAAATACTTGTATGGAAATATCCATCTCTGACACAGGTACCTACATTACTTACTTACATACTTAAAGCTAAATCTAATGACTGAAAACATTATATATTTAAACCACCTTATACACGGTATAAGTCTGTCCGGACGAAGGAGTGGTTACGTCTCCGAAACTAGTTGACATAAAAATACTCAAACGTGGTTGATACTAAGATATTTATTTATTTTAATTATATTAGTTAATAGGGAAGATCACACGGGAGCACGCCTTACATTGAATGGGGAAAAAGTTTAAAAACCTTGGATGTATCCTAGCGGAAGACCTTGACCCAAAAACCAAAGTCAAATGCAGAGTAGAAGCATCACGATCTGCTTTTAATAAAATGAGACAGATGACAATCTTAACCTGAAATTTCGACAACGGCTGGTTAAATGTTACATATGGTCAGTCCTACTATACGGAGTGGAATCGTGGACCCTCAAAGTGAGTAGCATTAACCGGCTGGAGAGGTTCGAGATGTGGATACATCGGAGAATGCTCCAGATACCCTGGATGGATATGCCATGGTCAGCAACACAATAGTTCTTCAAAGAGCTACAGTGAATAGAGAACTTCTGACCAATATCAAAATCAGAAAGGTATCGTATTTGAGTCATGTGTTTAGAGGAGAAAAGTATGAATTGCTTCACCTGATCGTTATGGGCAAGATAGAGGATCGAAGAGGTGTTGGAAGGAGACAAATTTCCTGGCTCCGCAATATACGCGACTGGACGGGCATAACAAGTGTTAGAGAGCTGTTTCGGTCTGCCCAGGACAAGGACGCTTTCTCTCGAGCGATAGTCAACGTTGGGGAAACCTGACATGACACAATATACGCGACTGGACAGGCATAACAAGTGTTAGAGAGCTGTTTCGGTCTGCCCAGGACAAGGACGCTTTCTCTCGAGCGATAGTCAACGTTGGGGAGACCTGACATGACACAATATACGCGACTGGACGGGCATAACAAGTGTTAGAGAGCTGTTTCGGTCTGCCCAGGACAAGGACGCTTTCTCTCGAGCGATAGTCAACGTTGGGGGGAGCTGACATGACACCAAAAGAAGAAGAAGAATATGTGAAGAAAATAACTGAATTCTATAAAGATAGTATTCAATCTAATTAATTATCGACACATTTCGTGCAAGTCACATTGTCAGAATAATAATCTACAAGGCTGAAACAAGTGGTTATATACAAAATTTACATTTCAGGTGTATAAATCTGTTGGTTTATGATCGGTTGAAAAATAGATTATAATATAATGCATATGAATCTATACAAATCTCTGTTTTAATAAAATTAATGTAGTTGGGTCACTTTGTAGTCCCCTGTGACTTATTATTCTGGCGCAGTTCAGGGGTGACATCTGCGTGAGAGCGTTGTCACCTCATATATAAGGACTGTTGCTTTCTTTGTTTTCAAAAATGGTGTTACAAGAAGGTTTCTTTGTTACTTCATAGATGGCTATGGTGTTATTCAGCTTATTTTTAAACAATCAGTTTCTCATTACTAAAATATATAAAACTTTGGAAATTGCATTGATAAGGGAACTCAATAGAAAGGTATAATTGGTGAACGTTGAGTTCCTGGTTCTCCTATAGTTCTCCTATAGTTCTCCTATAGTTCTCATATATTCCAACTTCATCTCTTTTGAGATGTTTAAAATTTGTCCAAAATAGCCTAAATGTTATATAATGCTTACATTTAGTTCATTTATTCTACTAACATTGTCCTAGATCGAAGATCCATAGATCACAATAGATCTAACATTATTGACTGTGAATCTTTTGTAGAAAACGCTGAAATAACTGTTGAAATTTTCAGGTTGCGAAACTTACTGGTCACTCGTATCGTGTCCTATACTTGGCCTTGTCTCCAGACGGTGAGGCCATCGTGACCGGCGCCGGAGACGAGACCCTCAGATTCTGGAACGTCTTCTCAAAGACAACGTCTCACAGGGAGAACAAGAGCGTACTGACATTGTACACGGCCGTACGGTGAACAGTTTTCACATCGACTATCTCTCGTCTATATAAATATGTAATCATTATATTTAATGCAGAGTGAATACATAAAGTACCCGGCAAAGTGTGACAGCTGGTTGTGGAGTGGAGTTGGGTGATGTTTGTATCATCCTCGGGGGACTCACTCTCCAAACTACATAACAATCAATCCATTTCAATCTAAGCTTTACTTTCTACCGCAAATCCAATTCAAATTTCAAATTTTCAACCTACATATAGTTGTCAGAGGCAGGCGGTTTGTGCGCGCATATGATCAATCCGATCGAGCAAAAAACCCGATCTTACCCATGTGATTTTTGTTCAGGGATATATATCACTATAATGGTTATAACCTTAAATTATAAAACTAAGTTGTGCAAAAACATCATTTGGTCAGAGTAACTTTTTTATCGAGCTCCTTTAATGTTCAATGTTCTTCCCGAAACAATTACTTCATTCATCTCATTCAAAAATAAAATTAAAAACTTTATTTTTACAGAAGTGAAACTTGGGTAGGTAGGTACTACACTGAATCATAGACTTTATATTATAATATACTATGTAGATGTAGGACTATGAGTCATGTAATATCGCACGTTTGACGTTTTGGTTGGCAACATATTTCAGTTTTCCATACATTTCAACACATCCTAGATAAATGTTCTCTAAATTATTAATAGTTAAAATGTTTTTTAGACAAATAAATCCGAAAACAATTCACATTAGTCGTTATTCTCTATAGAAAAACGATGTGGTCTGGAACCAAAATGTCAAAAATCCCCTGGAAAAATGCCTCAGTTTGATTCATGCAAAATTTTCTAACTACGATATCTAATATATTATAATAAAAATGTATTCACTAAATGGGGTGCCTTGCTTGCATTTGTGTGGTGACAGTATTATTGTTGCTGAATAGATGTGTTTACTTTCAACTTCTTGTTATATTTGTGAATAATGTCACACTAATTGTGTGAAATAGCCAACATCCAAACAGGCATAGTCCTAATGAGGTTGGTGATTATGTGATAATATTTGGACGACCAACATTTTGATAATAGTTATAAAATATTAAATGTACCTAAATATTAAAAAATAATAATATAAAACTATACCTGTGACATTATTCTCCGCTTTATTATGATAAGTGTACATTCTAATTACTATTACAATTAGAGCATATCTAGCTTACGTCGTATTTTAAATTATAGAGGTATGTTTTTCAGAGAAAATTCGATATTTGAATTAGAATCTAATGTCAAGAGTGAGGCCTCTGGAGTTGTCTATGAATGTGAAATCTATGGTTTCGATCAACGTAAGCGTTTTCCTTCAAAATTCACTATGATTTTAAACATATTACGAATTTATTTCAATAATTCTAAAGTTTTTATATTGACTGAGTTAAAAATCCATTTTTTCATCTGGCAACGCAGTAAATATTTAAAGTAAAATTGGATCAGTCTTTTGAATTTAGTTTCTAATTCACACCTTTTCATTTGGGGTTTTTTCTATGGTTATTGATTCTTCCCCACGTCATTACTTACCCATTATAGATTGTTTTATTTGATTTTTTCATTTGCCACATGATACCCGTTGAGTATTAGTTGTAAATAAGAATGTGAAATTGATAAATTTTATTTAGATAATGTATATTTGCAGAAAATCTCTGTTATTGTTACGATTAACTTTGATAAGACATTATCGAGACCATGTATAACAGCGAATGTCGCCCGATGACCGCACAGTAAAATATACAAACTAATTAATTGTAAAATAAATATATCTTAATTGTTTTGATGTTTGTTACAAAAAAAAATTAGTGTCGCCAGTTAAAAATATTGCATTGGTATTTTTTTCTTTTCATTTAGGATATCACAGATTAGAGTTTATTTACGAATTAAATAAATTAAAAATTGCACTGCGTATTGAAAAAATGGCGCAGTTAGAACATAGATATATTATAAAATATATTATATTGTAAAAATGGAGTTTGTACGTATTTATAATAAAAGAAATCAATGTTTATGAAATAAACATATTGTACAAATTATGATTTAAATAAAACCTCTTTATTGTAATTAATTACATCGAATATATATTATATTTATATTTCTTACATCAAATGTTATTATTAACCAATTCATGGTGTTGTAAAAAAACTGATACGCAAAGCTAGATCTGTATAATGGTTTTATTTAATGATATGGAACGAAAATGTAATGTTTTGAGTTTACCTACAAAAATGACATTCTCAATAAAAAATTAACTTGAAGTAGGATGTTCTAAACAGATAATGTAACTTGAAGTAGGACGTTCTAAACAGATTATATAACTTGAAGTAGGACGTTCTAAACAGATTATGGCCCGGTATTACAGTCGGCCCTCAACTCATTGAGTTTGTTAAACTAAAGATTAATGTTAAGGGGAGATTGAATCCATTTCCGTATTACGGACTGGTATTACAGTCTTAGTTTAATAGCTAAACTCAAGTGTTACAAAAATATAGCGTATTACAGTGTCCGTTTAGGTCTAATCTTCCCTCAAATACGTCACTAAAACGACAAATATTTAACTCAACGTTTCTGGCGGATTAAGTACTTAACGGTGAGTCAACTGTCATTTGTTAGGCAACGCGTGTAGTTTCAGTTTCTATCACTAGAGGCGTTAGGCAACGAGTGTTGCTTCAGTGTTCTATCACTAGAGGTGTTAGTTGTATCGATGGTAGCGCCACACAACAAAACAAACTGACAGCCATATTGAAACGAACATGGGCATTTAAAAACATTATTTTGGTGAAAAAAAATTAATTTACCATGTTGGATAGTAAAACAATAGTATTTCAAGTGGTAGCGTCCCGTTTTGTAGTTGGTATTATTTGAGGTTATTTAAAATTTGACAGATAATAACCACAGAAAAAGTGCTATATGTCTATAATTGAAGATTTAGTAACTGACATGTCATATTGCACTGTAATACGGAAATGGATCTCCCCTTAACATTAATCTTGAGTTTAACAAACTCAATGAGTTGAGGGCCGACTGTACGAATACGAACAACAAAACGGGACGCTATGACTTGAAATACTATTGTTTCATTATCCAACATGTTAAATTCAATTTTTTTCACCAAAATAATGCTTTTAAATGCCCATGTTCGTTTCAATATAGATGTCAAATTGTTTTGTTGTGTGGCGCCACCGTCGATACAACTAACGCCTCTAGTGATAGAAAACTGAAAAAACACTCGTTGCCTAACGCCTCTAGTGATAGAAACTGAAACTACACGAGTTGCCTAGCAAATAACAGTTGACTCACCGTTAAGTACTTAATCCGCCAGAAACGTTGAGTTAAATATTTGTCGTTTTAGTGATGTATTTGAGGGAAGATTAGGCCTAAACGGACACTGTAATACGCAATATTTTTGTAAAGCTTGAGTTTAGCTCTTAAACTCAGACTGTAATACCGGGCCTATATAACTTGAAGTAGGACGTTCTAAACAGATTATATAACTTGAAGTAGGACATTCTTAACAGATTATATAACTTGAAGTAGGACGTTCTAAACAGATTATATAACTTGAAGTAGGACATTCTAAACAGATTATATAACTTGAAGTAGGACGTTCTAAACAGATTATATAATCGAATATTTTTATTATTGCATATGCGCAAACATTGGATTTTTTTCCCTGTCGGGAGTCAAAGATATTTTTTAACAGATTTGTAATTATCTCAATAGAGACGAAGTTGGAATATTTATTGTAGGAGAACCGGGAAATCAAGGCACCTACAGGGCTTACGACCTGTCATCGGCTGGTTTACGTGATCACTTTATGCGCTTGCGCAACGTTCACCAATTATGCCTTTTAATGAGATCCCTATCAATTCAATTTTGAAAGTTCTATATATTGTAATACTGAAATTCTTTTCGCTTGAAAATAAGGAATTTTTACTACAGCCATCTATGGGTGAAATTATGAACAACAATCTTATTATTTTTATTTATTTTGTTGGAACGCCATCTATTGAGAGAATTGGTTTTTTGTAAATAATGAAAGCTACAATTCTTATATCTGAGGTGACAATGCATTTTTCGCATAGAAGTCACCCCTGAATTGCGCCAGACTTATAAGGTCATTTTTGTCAATAGATGGCGTTCCAACAAAATAAATAAAAATAATAAGATTGTTGTTCATAATTTCACCCATAGATGGCTGTAGTAAAAATTCCTTATTTTCAAGCGAAAAGAATTTCAGTATTACAATATATAGAACTTTCAAAATTGAATTGATAGGGATCTCATTAAAAGGCATAATTGGTGAACGTTGCGCAAGCGCATAAAGTGATCACGTAAACCAGCCGATGACAGGTCGTAAGCCCTGTAGGTGCCTTGATTTCCCGGTTCTCCTACAATAAATATTCCAACTTCGTCTCTATTGAGATAATTACAAATCTGTTAACAGATTATATACTTGAAGTAGGACATTCTAAACAGATTATATAACTTGAAGTAGGACGTTCTAAACAGATTATATAACTTGAAGTAGGACGTTCTAAACAGATTATATAACTTGAAGTAGGACGTTCTAAACAGATTATATAACTTGAAGTAGGACGTTCTAAACAGATTATATAACTTGAAGCAGGACGTTCTAAACAGATTATATAACTTGAAGTAGGACGTTCTAAACAGATTATATAACTTGAAGTAGGACGTTCTAAACAGATTATATAACTTGAAGTAGGACGTTCTAAACAGATTATATAACTTGAAGTAGGACGTTCTAAACAGATTATATAACTTGAAGTAGGACGTTCTAAACAGATTATATAACTTGAAGTAGGACGTTCTAAACAGATTATATAACTTGAAGTAGGACGTTCTAAACAGATTATATAACTTGAAGTAGGACGTTCTAAACAGATTATATAACTTGAAGTAGGACGTTCTAAACAGATTATATAACTTGAAGTAGGACGTTCTAAACAGATTATATAACTTGAAGTAGGATGTTCTAAACAGAATATGTAACTCGAAGTAGGACGTTGTAAACAGAATATGTAACATGAAGTAGGAGGTTCTAAACAGAATATGTAACTTGAAGTAGGACGTTAGAAATTTACCATTCAACATACATAAACAGGATTTTTAAGATAAAAGTGAAATAATAACTGGCGCAGTTCAAGAGAGACATCTATGCAAAAGCATTGTCACCTCACGCATAAGTATTGTTCTTTTCAATATTTACCAACCAATTTATTAATATATTGTGTTAGAAACAATGTTTCATTGTCATTTGATAGATGGCGTTGGTAGTTCTCTGCTTATTTTCAAGCGGTGTAAACTCTCCATGCATCGTATATAGAATTTTCAAAATTTGATCACATTGCGCAAGCGCTTAAAGTGTTTGTGTAAACCAGCCAATGACAGGTCGTAAGCCCTGTACGTAGGTAAAAAAAAATCTAGCTTTGTGTATTGTCTTTAGAATAGCCTTGACTAATTTGATTATATTTTTTTTTGTACATATATGTATACTAAAATAAAAAACACAAAATATTTATCTGAGCAACATTGAGAATATGCAGACTTACGTCATTTTGTGCAGGCCAGATGAGTCATAGTGTAAAGGCTGATTTATTTTTCTTTAAAAGGATAACACAGCAGGATATTATAACAATTGGATATCCTGAGTGGTAGTGGCTTTCGCAATTTTCCTTGTGTTGAATATCGCTCTTTTTACACGTCAGTTATAGTATAAAGTGTGATTTTTACTCCTCACTAACCCAAGGAGATATAGTGGGGAGTTATAATTTTGCAATTTTTAAGGCTATTTATTACAGATTATCAAATAGTATCATGCTGAGATTGTATTCTGAAAGTTTCATCACAATGTATCTGTGTGTATGTGCTATGTATGGCGTGTTTATTTTACTTTTTTTTCAAATTTTGTAAATTTGTATATCTAATACTCTCTTAGACTCCGTTAAATTTTGAAGGATATCTGAATAGTGCTTCTCAATTTTTTTAACTATAAAATATTTCAAAGTGACCACAAACTCAGGAAACTTTCAAATTGGTCAAAAGGCACATCACTTTCATAAAATGGCACTGAAGAATTATCAAGTTTTCATAATAAAATATTTAAATAAAATATTTAACAAACTCATTTCATTAAAATGCCAATTATTTTCCATACAAAGTTTGAATACTTTATAGAATGAATTGTTAGTGAGGAGTTTAGCCACTCGTTAATATTTACTATGGAAGACTATTAGAAACCTCCCGGCAGACATCTTAACCCTTAAGGCCCCCATTCACGATCGTGCCATCCTTCCGAATGACTTGCTATCACTCCAAAATGCGCTCGTGAATGTCAAAACCCGCGCAGCCCAATTGGCCTGACACACCAAAATGGAATTATAAACGATCGAAGCTTCATAGTGCCGTGATAAACGGTGCGGCGCATCCTGTCGGTACGGCATGCTCGTGGGTGTGAAAACCAGCGGTACATTGTATAAAACTCATCATCAGAATTATAACTCATTTTTACTTGAAAATTAAAAAAAATAGAAATTATTAATGCGAAAGCGCCGTCCGCTTGTGTATAATAATTTTGATGGCTCAACGGCGCGCCCGTGAGTGTGATGAAAATTTTACAATGCTCCAAATGGAGCCGGTCCATATGGAGCGACGCCGAATGACACGATCATGAATGGGCTGCTTTAGGTTGTTGTCTCTGAAACCCACTACTTTTCATATTATCCAATCGTTGTTACCAGCAGAGATCTCTTTTGAAAGAAAAAAAAACAGACTGATGTGGCTCGTGGTCTAATAGTTTCAACCCATTCTTTATATTTGTTTTATTTTTTCTTGTCCAGAGAACCTACCCTTGGATCTCAAATTCTAAATGAGTTGTAACTCGAATCATTTGTATTTGAAATTCAACAATCTAGGTTCATTACTACGTTATACTTGGATGTATTTAAATGTCTCGAGGTTATGTCATCAACGTTTGAAGCCATTTTTCGTTAAGAATATTTTTATGTAGTCGATGATGACATGGCCTCGTACGCATTTATGATGCACAAACTATATTCTTGTGATGGAAAATATTATGTGGCGTAGAAAATTAGGTACTGCCTCCCTGACCAGCCAGGATATCCTAGGATGTACACCGATTTTTTAAACCTAACCTACAAAAGTTTGGTAAAAATAGATTGGTCAGGTTTGTATGTAGTTATAATTGCGACTGCAGTTGCATTATATATTAAAAAAAGTAACTAAAATATTAAAATAAAATAACTAAATTGGTGTGAATACAATGTAGATAAACTGTCTGTTCTGGCTGGTCAGGGAGGCAGTACCAGAAAATTAGCTTAGGTATTGTTTACAAATATAAATAAACAGTACCAACTTGCTAATCTGGAACATTTGGTAATCCAACACCATCTTGAAAATAATATTTTCATTTTGTAAATAATTATCTTTAATTTAATATTTGTTGTGTTAATTATAGGGGCTCAAGACAATTCAGGGGGGCAAGTCTGATTACCCATATCATGAATATAATTATTATATGGAGTTCTATAATATCTTTAGATGTCATACAACTCCATATATTATGATAATTATATCCATGATATGGGTAATCACTAGGTTTTTGATTTCGCCGGTCGAAACAGACTTGCCCCCCTGGTTTAAAAAATATGTTACACAAGTTAATTATTCAGGAATAACTACCTTCAAAAATAGGTGGACTCGTGTAAATATTGTGTTATTAACTTGTTTTAAGTATTTCATATTATCATTATAATTGAGTGGTGAAATTAAATATACCTAATTAAGACTATATAGCCCCGGTATTTGATTTGGCCCTAAATAGTTTAACTTTATTTTAACAAAAATATTGCGTATTTAGGTACCTAATCTTCCCTTAACCCTTTGAACACGTAAATCGACTAAACTCGCCCGAATTTTTTTCCCGTTTTGACGCGTATATCAACTATAGTCTATGGCTTGTAAAAAAACTTACCTTTGGATGCGAAAAAAATATATTTAAATTAAGGAATTTTATAGAATACTTTTTTTTTATTGAAAATTTGCATTTTTTTTCAGATCGAAATTTATTTTTTGCTTAACGCGTTCAAAGGGTTAAATACATCACTAAATGACAAATATACAAAGCTGATAGGAATTGAACGAGAGGTCGGGGGCGTTCATAGTATGGCACGACCGTGTGAATTTTATTCTAAAAGAAGGAAATGTACGACAGACAAACACGTATGAGACGATGTATGAATGTTGGCAAAGAGATTAATGTGTGTCATGATAGAAAAATATTTTGTTTTCTGTCTATGGTATGTATGTATGCAATCTTGTATAGTATAGTTGGATTAATTATGAGTAAAAATATATTTTACCATTTTCACTACCATCTTTTACCACGAGATATAGATTGAAAATTTCTCGCTTTTACACACGGAGCCCCTATTATTAACAAGTAACACATGTTCTATTTATCTTGGTAGTCATATAAAAATTGAAATTCAAAATAAACTGATATATTTTTAGGATTATAAAAATTGTTGTAAAGGAAAAAATATCGTACTGTTGTTTTTGTATGAAAATATGATTAAGAAAAGAAATTAAAATGTATTTATTTTATGAATTTAACAATGTATAGTCATATTGTGAAACTTTTATGTAAATAGAGTTGATATATTATTTTTTTTCTATGAAATATCTTTAATATAATATAAACAGTGTCGTATCGTTGGTTGGAAGAAATTGCCCGAGGCCATAAGTCTGTCACTGTACCATATGTATAAAAAAGTAAATAAAAGTATTTGGATATATTTATTTAAAGTATTTTTGCAGTCAATTTGCAAAATTTTATTTTGTATCATGTCCAAAAGACTTTTTTTTTAATGTTCATACTATCGAAATTTTGACAGATTTACTGCTTACAAAATTGTATCAACTATATTGTATGCTAGTGAGACATGGACGTGGCAGAAGAAGAATCAGCACAGTGGGAATGAGGTCCCTGAAACTAATGGTGTGGTAAAACAATTTATGATAGAATAAGAAATGAAGATATTTAGACAGGAATTGTATGATTACATTGAGAGTAAGATGAAAATAATTACATTGAGATTGTTTGACCACATAGAAAGAATGATTGATGATGACATAGCAAGTATGCAAGGCTGATAAGAGAGGAATGAGATGTAGAAAAATGAGATGGAAAAAAGTAAGTAAGATGTAGACAGTTGAGAAAAATTTGACACGATCTCATAAATGGGATCTTGAAGGAAGTATAATATGAGAAAAATGTATGTCGAGGAAGAGAGAGGGGAGTGTGTCGTTCGGTTCTCTCTGTCACCCCAATTAGGGAAACAACCTGTCGATTCGATTGATGCAAAAAAAATCTTTATAAATGACACTTTTATTTTTCTGTACTTATACATTAGTAACAGCAATGGGCCTAACGGTGTCCCCTGTACGACCCTGTTGATATTATCTTTATTAATTTCTTGTGTAAATCAACAGTAATTTGTCACTAAACAAATTTATTCTAATGACGATATTAACTGTGTGCAATTTTACTTTGAGTTTTAATTTAAAGTTGTTAATTTTAAGTTTTAGTATTGTAGTTAAACTCTATGTGATACGCCATCAATCTATCATATGGTTCAGTCATACTTTATTTAGTTTCTTTTTAAATTATTAATATATTAGATTTCAATCTATATTATTTATTATAAGGGCACTGACATATGGGCCTTGTTTAACTGTAATATGTGTAGCCATCTTGTTTTATCAATATTTCACAGACACAACATCAAAAACTATCAAAATATACTGAATGGGATGCAAAGCGTTCTGGAAATGTTGTATATTTGTATATAACCCAGCATCTTTTAATCAATGTATCCACGAACACACTCCAATGTTGAGAGTTCTATATCATTTTTGTTTCTTCGTTTGAAACTGAACCTCAGTAGACCTTGAAATCAAAATATTGAATATCATTTCTTCGGAATGTCATTTTTGTATGTGCTTTTTCTACATCACTACAATGTGCACTTTTAAGTTTAAAATGCTCTAAATTTAAATTTTTTATATTCCTGTGAGCGTTGTGAAATTGAGTTAAATGAAGTCTGTCAAAAAGGGATGGTCACATTTGGCTATACTTTCAAAATAACGTTTTGTTATTTTGAAACTATTTTTTTTTTCAAAATTAACCTAAACACATTTCCAGTTCGTCAATGCACACCTAAACACATTTCCAGTTCACCAATGCACACACAAATTGGAAGATTTATTATTTTTTATGGTTCAATGCTTTTTTTTTTCATTTTTAAAGAATATTTTTTCTCTGGTTTTCCTAGTGTTGCAATTATTATTATAATATTGATATAATTTCAGTTTCACATACAACTATGACATCTGTTTTCTATGGAATAATAATTTTCAACACAAAAATACTGAAACGCTGAATATTGTATCGGCAGAATGTTTTATTTTATATTTATGTTTGATAAACATTTTTTTTATATCAGATGTATTTTATATTTTTATCATTTAGATTTATGTATTGAGTTTTTGAGTGCAATTATGTACAAAATAAAGGTTTTTTTAAAATCTATATAGTTGTCTTATTTTGTCCAAGCGATTGGAAGCCAGTTATCCTTTTATTACTGTTTTAAATTATGGATAAATAATGAATTTTGCACTCACCTGATTTTTGTGCTCGTTCATCGACGGCCATGACATATTGATAAGATTTTGTGCTTGTTCATCGACGGCCATGACATATTAATAAGATTTTGTGCCAGTTCATCGACGGCCATGACATATTGATAAGATTTTGTGCTCGTTCATCAACAGCCATGACATATTAATAAGATTTTGTGCCAGTTCATCGACGGCCATGACATATTGATAAGATTTTGTGCTTGTTCATCGACGGCCATGACATACTAATAAGATTTTGTGCCAGTTCATCGACGGCCATGACATATTGATAAGATTTTGTGCTCGTTCATCAACGGCCATGACATATTGTTAAGATTTTGTGCTTGTTAATCGACGGCCATGACATATTGATAAGATTTATTTATTCTGGGTTCATTTCCCAGCAGAAGAGATAATTATTTTATTTACATCACAATACTAACTATATTCTTGCAAAACAGTAGAATTCCAATTGTTCAAATCAGTTGCGATCGCACCTGGGCATTGGTTTTGCACAAATGCCAAAAGAGTTAAGTAGTATTTTATCTGTGGTCAAATGAGCTAAGTAGTATTTTATTTGTGGTCAAAAGAGTTAAGTAGTATTTTATCTGTGGTCAAATGAGCTAAGTAGTATTTTATTTGTGGTCAAAAGAGTTAAGTAGTATTTTATCTGTGGTCAAATGAGCTAAGTAGTATTTTATTTGTTTTCAAATGAGCTGAGTACTATTATATCTGTGATCAAATGAGCTAACTAGTATTTTATTTGTGGTCAAATGAGCTGAGTAGTATTTTATCTGTGATATATGAGCATAAATTAAAGATTAAATAGTACCCACTTACACTTACACTTACACTTACACTTACACTTACACTTACACTTACACTTACACCTACGATCTCTTGGTGTTTATACAAAATAGACTCAAATATATGGATAACAAAATATCCAGATAATTGCATAAGAATGGAAAATAGATATGTATGTAATGTAGTCATTTCTTTTAAAAAATAGATATGTATGTAATGTAGTCATTTCTTTTAAAAAATAGATATGTATGTAATGTAGTCATTTCTTTTAAAAAATAGATATGTATGTAATGTAGTCATTTCTTTTAAAAAATAGATATGTATGTAATGTAGTCATTTCTTTTAAAAAATAGATATGTATGTAATGTAGTCATTTCTTTTAAAAAATAGATATGTATGTAATGTAGTCATTTCTTTTAAAAAATAGATATGTATGTAATGTAGTCATTTCTTTTAAAAAATAGATATGTATGTAATGTAGTCATTTCTTTTAAAAAATAGATATGTATGTAATGTAGTCATTTCTTTTAAAAAATAGATATGTATGTAATGTAGTCATTTCTTTTAAAAAATAGATATGTATGTAATGTAGTCATTTCTTTTAAAAAATAGATATGTATGTAATGTAGTCATTTCTTTTAAAAAATAGATATGTATGTAATGTAGTCATTTCTTTTAAAAAATAGATATGTATGTAATGTAGTCATTTCTTTTAAAAAATAGATATGTATGTAATGTAGTCATTTCTTTTAAAAAATAGATATGTATGTAATGTAGTCATTTCTTTTAAAAAATAGATATGTATGTAATGTAGTCATTTCTTTTAAAAAATAGATATGTATGTAATGTAGTCATTTCTTTTAAAAAATAGATATGTATGTAATGTAGTCATTTCTTTTAAAAAATAGATATGTATGTAATGTAGTCATTTCTTTTAAAAAATAGATATGTATGTAATGTAGTCATTTCTTTTAAAAAATAGATATGTATGTAATGTAGTCATTTCTTTTAAAAAATAGATATGTATGTAATGTAGTCATTTCTTTTAAAAAATAGATATGTATGTAATGTAGTCATTTCTTTTAAAAAATAGATATGTATGTAATGTAGTCATTTCTTTTAAAAAATAGATATGTATGTAATGTAGTCATTTCTTTTAAAAAATAGATATGTATGTAATGTAGTCATTTCTTTTAAAAAATAGATATGTATGTAATGTAGTCATTTCTTTTAAAAAATAGATATGTATGTAATGTAGTCATTTCTTTTAAAAAATAGATATGTATGTAATGTAGTCATTTCTTTTAAAAAATAGATATGTATGTAATGTAGTCATTTCTTTTAAAAAATAGATATGTATGTAATGTAGTCATTTCTTTTAAAAAATAGATATGTATGTAATGTAGTCATTTCTTTTAAAAAAAAAGATACATAATTTAACAGAGAATCAAAGGTAAACTATCAAAATGGACTAAGTTCTATTTCAAAATATTCTATTTCAAAATATTCTATTTCAAAATATTCCTGAGATTAAAAATATGCATGTATTTTGGTAATAATAAAACATTTCAAAATTAGTTCAGATGAACTAACTAAAAATCAACAAAATATGACTCAGTGCATTTTGGTTGTATACCCTCAATATGAACAGTAAAAATTTACTGTATTTATTTTTATAAAAAAAAATGTGCAAAATTTCCTAAAGTACCGTACTTACATAAACATTTTGTAGGAGTTAGCATTTTAGACATACTTAAAAGTGATCTGAGTATCTTGAAGCGTTTCTCTTTTATTTACTCTAATTTAATATATTTCAAGAATATTTTACATTAAATAACAACTACTGATACTTTATATATTAGCTCAGGAGGGCAAGTCCCGTCAAACAGTTAAATCAAAACTCTCATGATTACCAATATCATAATATCCTAACTAGGGATGTTACGGAGGTGAGTATACCGGAACCGGAGTCGGAGCCGGAGGTTTTAAATCTGATATATCGGAGTCGGAGGCGGAGGTGAAGTTGAAGACAGATTTATAAGTTAATTTAAGGGCAGGCCTAATGAAATAATAGAAACATAATTCTAATACTCATACATATATAACATGCAACAATAGAAAAATATACCTACATAGAAGTAGCAAATTGTACTTAATAAACAAAATTTTGGCAGCTTTATCTCCATCCAGTCTATTTCTCAGCGGCTTATATATATTTGACCAGCACCACTAAAAAGTTGCTCACTTGCCACTGAACCTGGTGGACACGATAAATATTGGCGAACAATCGAGTATAATATGTGATATTTTGAATTTATATAACCATAGTAAGGGATCGTCACAGATAGGAAACCGTTTTTCTTTGTTCTCATTAAGTAAGGTCTTCCATACATCAAATTTATCAACAGGATGGCTGTTGCTCGCTGCGTTTCGATCTTCGTTATAACCTCCGATTCAAAATTATCGGAACCGAAGTCGGAGTCGGAGGTGTAAAATCAATCGGAAGTTCCGACCTTTCGGAGTCGGAGTCGAAGCTCCGTAACATCCCTAATCCTAACATATTATAGAACTCCATAATATAATATATATAATTTGGATGATTTATATAGCACCGTTTTTGTGAATATCTCACCTCAAGAGCGCTGAAAATTGATTAAGATGTATCATTATGGCCCTGGTAAGAAATGCGAAAAAGGTGTGTTTTGAGATTTTTTCTGAAGGTAGATATATTTTCGGTTTGTCTGAGGGTGTGTGGGAGCTTATTCCATGCATTTGGTCCTGCCACAGCAAACGCACGATCGCCGAAATGAGTTGTGTGCACCCTGTTTATTTCAAATAATTTTCCAACCATGGATGAAGATGCAGAACCAAGTGATGATTGTCTGTGGTTAATTGAAAGAGGAATACAAAGTTCGGAGAGGTACATAGGTAGGAGCCATACCATGAAGTGCTTTGTAGATCATGAGACAGAGCTTATATTCAATCCTTTCAGGAACTTTAAGCCAATGTAGATTGCGGAGATGTGAGAAAACCTGGAAGCTCCGGTGATGATCCTGGCTGCAGCATTAAAAACTGGATTACATGAAAATTCTTCGAAACACAATTGTTCGAATGCACAATTTTTTCTTTTTTTTTTTTAAAATGAATATGTCCTTGTCAAACAAGTACATATACATCTTCCTACGTTCCCTAAAATAAGCAAATAAATGCTTGTGCTATAGGTGAACGAAATCGGTCGAGGCAGGATTCGAACTCGCGACCACTGGATTACTAACCCAGCGCGCTAGCCGCTCTGCCATCGACCCATCTGTAATTGTACGAATAACAATTTTTCGAAAATCAGTTATCAGAATGACAATTGACCGAAAGCAAATTATTCAAACTAACATTTGTTGGAAAAATAATTGACCAAATTTGATATATTTTTGTGTCATTATGTTGCCTCTTTTTACATATTTGTTGCCTCTTTTTACATATTTGTTGCCAGTAAAATATATTTGATGAAGACTATTATTATTGTTGGGTACGTATGTATGCACATTTTTAATAACTGTTGTTTGACAGTGTGGTGCGTCGCCATGTTGTTTATTCCATAGATTTTTTACTATACGTAATATACTATGTAGATGTAGTACTCCGTGCAAAAAGTGAGTCATGGAATATCGTGCGTTTGACGTTTTGGTTGGCAACATATTTCAGTTTTCCTTACATTTCATACATACATACCATCACGCCAAGTCCCTTACGGGGTAAGCAGAGAGAATCGAGCGCCATACTTCTCTATTTTTGCATACATTCCTAGCTTCCTTTACATCCATGCATCGTCTCATACATGCTCGTCGATTGTTCAAACTTTTTATGTTTCCTTCTTTCAAAATACTTACATTCCTTACATTTCAACACATCCTAAATAACTTTTCTCTAAATCTAAATAAACAAAATGTTTTTTACGACAAATAAATCCGAAAACAATTCACATTATTCGTTATTCTCTATGGAAAAATGATGTACTAAAACGTCAAAAATCCCCCGGAAAAATGCCTCACTTTGATTCATACAACATTTGCTAACTACGACATCTAGTATATTATAATAAAAATCTATGGTTTATTCCTCTCACAATACTACCAATATGTCATAAAAATTCGAACAATTGTGATTTCTGATAATTGTGTGTTCGGAAAATGTTTTTTCGAAAAAATGTGATTCGAATAATTGCCATTCGTAAAATTGATTTTCGTAAAATTGAGCATTCGAATTGTTTTCGAATAATTTTCCTGTCACCAAAATCTGACAGCACATTATTAATTTCTTTTTTGAATTTTATTAATTCGCATATATACCGTTACAGTAATCCAAACGAAAGGCACTTACCAAAGATTTCATGGCTTCAGATGGGATATGATTATTACATCCATGACATGGGTAATCATGAGGGTTTTGATTATATATTAATTATATCCTAACATATTATAGAACTCCATATGATTATTTTGTACATCCATGAAATTGGTAATCATGAGGGTTTTGATTATATATTAATTATATCCTAACATATTATAGAACTCCATATGATTATTACATCCATGACATGGGTAATCATGAGGGTTTTGATTATGAATTAATTATATCCTAACATATTATAGAACTCCATATGATTATTTTGTACATCCATGAAATTGGTAATCATGAGGGTTTTGATTATATATTAATTATATCCTAACATATTATAGAACTCCATATGATTATTACATCCATGACATGGGTAATCATGAGGGTTTTGATTATGAATTAATTATATCCTAACATATTATAGAACTCCATATGATTATTTTGTACATCCATGAAATGGGTAATCATGAGGGTTTTGATTATATATTAATTATATCCTAACATATTATAGAACTCCATAACCCTTTGCAACCGAGTTGTAGTGATCGTGAGTTTTGACTTTAACAAATTCTGAGCCAAAAACGATTTAACTTTTGCGAACGCAACCGGCCTCGATCAATTGTGAGGTTATTTGTGAATGAGAAAAAACATATTTCTCTACTGCACAAACATGTAAATTCATGTCAGTCGTCCAGAACTCTCGTGCGGAATGGCAGTGTTTTTTGACCCCGGTACACGCTCACGTAAGTAATTAAAATTATAAATTTAGCAACATAATTTAAGATTTTTTTTTATATTAATTGATTGATTATGAATGTTATATGAGATATCATTTTAATTTTTTAAATATTTTTGAGTAATTTTGTAATTATTGGCTTTAAAATTTAAACTGTCACGATCGTGTTATATCGGTTGTAATACGAAATACTATTTATTTTGTTCTTGATTTTTTTTTGTGTTTAATAAATACGATATGGTTCTTTTTTTCATTTTTAGGCGTTGCTCTCACAGATGATTTAGTGCTTAGACTATTAGAAAATGAAAACCTGTCAGAAATTGAAGACTTGGACTGTGATGACCAAGAAATTGAGCCAAATAGCCTCTTTCATCAAACAGCAGACGAAAGTTCATCACACGAGAATCCTGATAATGAAGTTAATATCAATGAGTCCCTATGGTTACCAAAGAGTCCTCTGCCGACAGCATCGAGTCCTCTGCTGGCGGCATGTCCTCGTTCTTCGCCATTATCAAGCAATTCTATTAGAGCAAGAATGACTGCTCGTCGAGAAAGGTCAGTTCACGTATTGAGAACTATACCAGGTGAGCGATCTCAGTCTGTTATAAGATCTGTATCCTTTCCTCGCAGTATTCACCGTCATCGTTCTTTAGCGCGGAAAAGAATTTGGAAGCAGGAGCCATTCGAAGATAAATTACATTGCTACTCTACTCTGCCCGCTAAATCAGTTAGGCGACCAATTGAGTATTTCAATGATTATTTTGATAACGAGTTCTTAAAAAGAATTGCTCATTGCACTAATTTATACCATATGCGTAAAACGGGCAAAGAGCTAAAAACTACATGGAATGAAATTTCGAAGCTTCTTGCTATACATATTATCATGGGGTGTATTCCTTACCCCAGACTTCCGATGTATTGGAGAGCTGGTACTAAACTAGCCCTGATCAGTGAATTAATGTCTAGGGACAGGTTTCTTACTCTCCGCAATGCGCTCCATGTAGTTGACTCTGATTTTCCAGTTGAAACTGTAAAAGATAATATACTATGGAAAGTCCAGCCAATGATAGATAAAGTAAAGGACACTTGCAGTAAACTGGAAAGGATGCCGGGTTTTTATTCAATCGATGAACAAATGATCCCTTTTACAGGTCGTTGTAAGTTACGGCAAGTTGTAAAAAACAAGCCACGTCCCGTGGGTTTGAAAAACTTTGTTCTAACCACAAGCGAAGGATTAATGCTTGATTTTGATATTTACAAAGGTGCAAAATCTATGTTTGGGGATACAAATCTTGGTCTTGGACCATCTGTAATCTTGCACTTAGCTAAAAGCATTCCACCTGGTAGTTGTGTTTACCATGACCGATATTTCACTACTGTGCCTTTGATTGAAGAAATGGAAAAGTTAAACCTGCATTCAACAGGCACAATAATGCAAAATCGAATTCCTGATAGAGCTACAATCAAATTCAAAAAGGATTCCACAATGAGTCGCGGTGAAACACAGCAGTTTGTTTGCAAGCCTATCACCATTATAAAATGGAAAGATAATAAATCTGTACTACTAGCCTCAAACTGCACTGGATCTGAGGTGACAACGAACGTCAAGAGATGGGATAAAACTCGTAAAAACTATGTCGATGTCTCTGCACCAAAAATAGTTCAGAATTACAATCGGTACATGGGGGGAGTTGACGTGCTTGACCAACAAATGGAATATTATAGAACTTTTATTAAAACTAAAAAATGGACACTGAAATTAATAATCCATTTCCTTGATCTCGCATTAGTCAACTCTTGGAGGCTGTATAGAAATGACTGTTTAGCGAACAATTTTCTGAGAAAAGATACGTTACAGCTTCTTGATTTTCGCATGAACATCGCTGATTCCTTATCTAGTCTGCCAGAAAGAAATCGTATCGAAACTGTGGAAGATATCTTACCGGCTGCTAGCCGACACTACAAAATATACAGGCCTGCTAATGCTCCATCTGAAGCAAAAAGGTACGATGGTTACGAGCACTATCCTATTAGCGATGACATCAAAGCTCCGAGAACGTGTCGGATGGAAAACTGTGGTAGTCGGTCCAAAATAAAATGCGAAAAATGTGATACATACTTGTGGCTTTCTCGTGAGAAGAATTGCTTTAAATCTTATCACAAAAATTAAATTAAGAATATTCTAAATGACACTGATTTTTATTTTTTTCTTATTAACAATAATTATAAGTTTATTTACAATAATTATAATTTTGCATCTAAGATCTCAATTATTTGTTTCTATATTCATTTATAGAACCTCTATTGTTGATAAGTATTTCAATGTGTTTTATGTTTTTTATTGTTTTTTTTATATGTTACATGCGATATTTGTTTGCATTTATTTTGTTAAGTTCTTCAAAAGATCTTGAAGACTGTTTAAAATAATAAATAAAGTTTATAGTTCTTCATAGTTCTTTGTATTTTCTTAAATAATTATAATATTTACAAAAACTCACGATCATGCTACTTACAAATAATTCCTGAACCTCACGTTCGTGAGGGTCTGATTGCCGGAGACCAGTAAAAGAGACATTTTTTTCCCTATTTTTCCTATGTTCTAAAGATAATATGAAAAGCAAATAATAATGTTTTATCAGTCATTCAAAGATTTGATGTATCCGGTTGTAAAGGGATATGATTATTACATCCATGACATGGGTAATCATGAGGGTTTTGATTTCACCGTTTGACGGGACTTGCCCCCCTGATTGGCTTCATCAATCAACATTAAAGAAAGGCAAATATTATTATTTATTTATTTATTTATTGATTCAAGGCTCAAAGCCCTTTACAAAATTAAATATTACATGACACAGCATAAACAAAAAAAAAAGAGAATGCTGCCAGATGTAATTATATATTACATTATTGAATTAAATAAAATAAAAATCAAATGTACAAAAATATATAAAAATGTAAAAGATATATAAAAATGTAAAAATATATAAAAATAAAAACAACTGACTACACAATCATTTGGGGGTATGTTTTTGAAAATGTTTTAATAAAGTAAATTTATATTCATTAAAAGAATTGAAGAAAGGGTCAGTCAGATAACCAAAGTCATTGCCCAATCGATGGATTCTATTCAATGGAGTGTTGTATAAATAATTAGTGTTGGATGTCTTACATACAAAAGTTATAATGGTAATTTATCCGACTAACAAGGTAAGAGGAGCTAAAGTTATTATTAATTATTTTATAGAGAAGCAAGAGATCAGACACAATCCTTCTATCAGAGAGGTCATGAAGTTGGAGATAGTCTAGTAGTGAATCATAATTTAAATCCTGTGCAGGAATTTTCAGCTTATAATTAAAAAATCGCAAGAATTTGTGCTGGACAGTTTCGATAATATGGAGACCAGACGGGAGAATTGAATTCAAGTTGACTACGAACAAATGATAGGTATAGCGTCCTGAATACATTTACTGATTCAAATTTAGCTGTTGCCCTCAAGACGAAACCGAGCATTTTTAGGGCCTTATTTGTAATATTATCTATATGAGGTACAAAGCTCATTTGTTCATCAAAGATGATACCAAGATCTCTTATAGTCTTGACACGCTCCAACTCTGTATTCTCCAGGCAATATTTGTATACAAAGGTGATACCAAGATCTCTTATAGTCTTGACACGCTCCAACTCTGTATTCTCCAGGCAATATTTGTATACAATCGGATTCTTTACTCTATGAAAGGTAATAGTTTGGCATTTCTTTATATTAAGATAAAGTTTATTCTTCCCACACCATATATTTAATGCATTTAAGTTATCTTGTAAAGTATGACAGTCTCTTTCACTCTCAATTTTTTTAAATAGTTTAAGATCATCCGCAAATAACAGGACTTCAACATTCTCAAATATTAGCACTATATCATTGACGAATAACAGAAATATAATTGGCCCTAGATGGCTCCCCTGCGGCACACCACTTGTCGCTATAAACCCCTCAGACCTATATTCCTCTATGCGCAGTATCAATCTTCTCGAACACAAGTAGCTTACAATCCATTTATAAATCAAACCACCTATGCCTATCTTTTGAAGTTTATAAAGGAGAACATCATGAGGCACTTTATCAAAGGCCTTACTGAAATCAGTGTAAACCGCATCTACCTGTTTTCTCTCAGCAAATGAATTAAATATCTGGTCTTGATATTCGAGTAAGTTGGTTAGAGTGGATTTGCCTCCAACAAATCCATGCTGATTCGGTGCAATGACTTTGGTTAACTGAGGAGAAATATTATTTAATACAAGTAATTCAAACAGTTTCGGAATCGATGATAATATACAAATTGGCCTATAGTTTAGAACGTTGGCCTTATCGTCCTTTTTGAATACAGGTATGACAAAACTTTGTTTCCAAATTTCTGGAATTGAACCAGTTCTTAGGGATTCCTCAAATAGAGAATGCAATGGGTATGAGAGGGAAACATAACAATTTTTTAGGAAAATATTTGGGATACCATCAGGACCAACTGGTTTATTCTCGTCTAGCTGCGATAATCCCTTTAATACATCAACATAATTAAGCGAACACTCATGTAAAGTGATCTCCCTCTCTTCATCATAGGCTTGCTCAGTTTATTTAGAGGACTCTTTATATCCCGATGGCGTTGAATTCTGTCTGGGAGAAACATTGTCAATTGCACTTATCTAGGAAGATGGAGAGGTAAATATCAACACAAATGGTAATTTGATATTTTATATTAAACTGTTAAAGATAGGGCAACATACAATTAATTCATCATTCTGATATTGAAACTTTAATAAACCCTTTACATTTTTTTATTTGTAACATAAGAAATAATATACAGGTACACATCAAAGTTTAACAATACAATATTTTTACAAAAAAAGATCCTTAAGAACTAGATGCGGAATGTAAACTGCTTCACTAGGTTAAAAACCTGTTCTGAAGCAGCTTATAATTATATAGGTATATTGTTTAGGTGTGCGTGTGTGTCATTGTATGTTAACGTAGAGTTGTTTATTTATCACTGTCTTGTCTGTTTTTTTTATCCACTTCTTTAATCCACATTTAAAGCTGTTTATATTTGTATTTTTCTTCAATTCAATTGGAAGCAAATTGAAAATTTTTACTCCAAGGAAATGAAAATTTCTTTGTCCATAAGTCGATTTGGTTCTCGGTATCTGTATATATGCTTGTCTAGTCTGTCTAGTCTGACATGTAGTTTGGGTCGATTGGAAGTCGTTAAGGTGTGAATAGATATAAGTGCAAATGTTTTTAGCATACTTACTTTACGTGTCCGGGTTAGATTCTGCCACTCCAGTAAGCCGCGACTTTCATCGCTTTGTCATTGGCCATAATCAGGTCCCTAGGTGTACAGCCTCCCCTCATCAGTGGACACATCAGTAGGTGGCTGTCATCCTGGGTTTCGCCACAATCACAACAAACATCATCATCTGCAGGCAGGTACCCCCACCTCTTGAGGTTCTTCTTGCATCGAGTGACACCAGCTCTCAGCCTATTGAGGGTAGTCCAAATAGAGTATGGGAGATGTTCGCCCAATCGTGCACCCTCTTGTAAGTCAGTCTGTGACGTCGCTCCAAAATCCAGCTTCCATAGCTCTTCTCTCCGTTGCTGTGAGGTCTCAACAGGGGAGGTAGTTTTGATAAAACTATTTCTAGACTTGAGACGCGACGTAACTGGCTGATGGTGATGCAGGTGATGGGTGTCTTCGGTCGTTGAATTGTTTGTATCTCTCCGCATCTGCCGCAGTCCTTCGTCGTATGTAAGGTGGAGCGATTCCGATTATTGGGTATAGCTTTGCGATTGGTGTTGGCCTTAAACATCCAGAAATTATTCGTACCGTTTCGTTTATCGCTAAATCCACATGCTTGGAGTGAGCAGACTTCTGCCAAACCGGACACGCATACTCGGCAGCCGAAAGGCAGAGGCCCTGTGCCGAAGTTCTTAACACTGATGGTGCCGCACCCCATGCAGTTCCTGTGAGCTTTCGCAATATATTGTTTCTGGCACAAACCTTCTGCTTCGTGCTCATACAGTGTTCTTTATATGATAGAGTTCTATCTAAAGTAACTCCAAGGTATTTTGGTGTATTGCAATGCTCTATCCTCTGTCCCATCCACTCCACATTCAGTTCTCTGGTGGCTTCTCTATTTCTAAGATGGAAAGCAGTAAGTTGTGTTTTCCCTGGGTTTGGTCTGAGATTGTTTCCTTTATAGTATTTACCAAGTACTCTCAAAGACTCAGATAAGCTCTCCTCAACCATCTCGAAGGTGTCCTCTTGGGCTGCCACCGCTGTGTCATCGGCATATATGAATTGTTTTTTTAGCATATAACTGTGGTATGTCTAGGATGTCAAGTTTTTTGAATAGTTCGGCTGAGGGTGTGCGAATAGGTACATTAAATATTATTTTCAAATGTTTGAATGTTAACTTTGTGGTTCATATTTAACAAATTAAATTTAAAGATATAACTTTGTATTAACCACGTTTTTTGGTTGAAACGATGCGACCGGTTTCGGAACTAACCGTTCCCTCATCAGGCTAACTTTCAACTGAAACAGAATGTGACGACGTGCTTACAAGAAATCTATGGGGGCGGAGGTAGAGGTAGGGTGGGGGTACTTAGGGTTGGGTCTTGTGCAGGGTGGGTCCGATTGGCTGAAGGATTAGAAGTAAAAGGAAACATATTTAATAATGGACTGAAAGATAAATTTAACTGATTGTTTATTATGTTCTGTTTTGAATTAATACACTTTTTAATTTCTAGCGACTCTAAATTATCAAGACGGAGACCTACTTTGTTGACGTGTAAAATTTTTGTTCCCGATTGCATATTAAATTGATGATCATTAAGTACTAAGTGTTCTGCGAATTCCGAAAAATTATCATTGTTTATACATCTAATATGTTCTTTTACTCTAGTCTCAAATTTCCGTCCTGTTTTTCCTATGTAGACTGCAGAGCAGTCTCCACATGTCAGTTGGTATACGCCGGAATTTTCCATTTTATTATCTTTATCTTTGGAATTCATTAAACTTTTTCCAATATTATTGTCAGTGTAAAATGCCGGTCTTATGTCTTTTGGTAAGAAATTTGAGACTAATTGGGATAAATTGACTGATAGACTGACAATAATATTGGAAAAAGTTTAATGAATTCCAAAGATAAAGATAATAAAATGGAAAATTCCGGCGTATACCAACTGACATGTGGAGACTGCTCTGCAGTCTACATAGGAAAAACAGGACGGAAATTTGAGACTAGAGTAAAAGAACATATTAGATGTATAAACAATGATAATTTTTCGGAATTCGCAGAACACTTAGTACTTAATGATCATCAATTTAATATGCAATCGGGAACAAAAATTTTACACGTCAACAAAGTAGGTCTCCGTCTTGATAATTTAGAGTCGCTAGAAATTAAAAAGTGTATTAATTCAAAACAGAACATAATAAACAATCAGTTAAATTTATCTTTCAGTCCATTATTAAATATGTTTCCTTTTACTTCTAATCCTTCAGCCAATCGGACCCACCCTGCACAAGACCCAACCCTAAGTACCCCCACCCTACCTCTACCTCCCCCCCCATAGATTTCATGTAAGCACGTCGTCACATTCTGTTTCAGTTGAAAGTTAGCCTGATGAGGGAACGGTTAGTTCCGAAACCGGTCGCATCGTTTCAACCAAAAAACGTGGTTAATACAAAGTTATATCTTTAAACATTAAATATTATTTTCAAAACGGATTTTTGGGCTTTAACTATTGAATCTATATTTGTTCTGTAAGTGCCACCCCACCCTATAATACCATATTCTACTATTGATTGGTAAAGTGAATAGTACATTAATTTAATGACAGATTTCGGTAAAACATTTCTGATGGAGCGAAAAATGAAATTAATTTTTTTTAATTTCATGCTTAAAATTGAGATATGGGGTTTCCATTTTAAACATTGGTCAATTGTTATTCCCAAGTATTTCGTTTGTCTAGTTTTTTTTATTTCAGTACATATACAGTTACTTTGTTGGTCTTTGCAGTCATGAATATTCAGTGGTCTATTTTCATTTGGTTGTCCCTGGTCCGTTTTGGTAAAAGTTATGTATACTGTTTTGTCATTGTTTAATGTAAGTGTGTTACAGTTTAGCCAGTTTTTAATAAGATGCATCCCACTTTCTGCTTTTTTGTAAGTAGATTCCCAGTTTTTATCGCTAAATAACAACACAGTGTCATCTGCAAAACTTATGATTTGTCCTCCTATATTCATATTGCATAGGTCGTTCATGTAGATGAGGAATAAGATAGGACCAAGTATGCTTCCTTGAGGTATTGCGTAGTTTATATTGGAAGGCGAACTCAGAGTGTCTTGAATTTTGACTAGTTGTTTTCGGTTTGTCATATAGCATTTCAATAATTTTAACTCATTTCCGGTAATCCCTAATTTTTCCATTTTTTCAAAAAGTTTAGTATGGGATATTGTATCAAAGGCCTTTTTAATATCCAAAAATATAGCAATTGTTTTATTGCCTTTGTCAACATTCTGAGTTACATATCTAGTGACTTCAGAAATAGCATCCGAGGTAGACCTTCCTTCTCTAAAACCATACTGATTGTTTGACCAGATATTGTTTTTGTCAAAGTAGTTTGTAAGTTGATTTTTTATGATTCTTTCTATGATTTTAGAGAGAATGTTTAGTACACTTATTGGGCGGTAATTATTTACTTCGTCTTTGTTTCCATCCTTGAATATGGGTACAATTTTTGCGGTCTTCATAGACGTTGGGAAGATGCCGTTAGTTATAGATAAGTTAACTAGATATGTAAGCGGAGCTATTAATTCATTTTTAAGGAGCTTAATTGATTTTTCAGATAGATGGTCTATTCCTGTAGCACAGTTTGGTTTTATTTTTATTATTGCTTTGTTTATTTCATCCGATGAGGCCTTTTCAAGAATGAATTTATTTGTAGAGTGATTATTGTATTGTGCAATGGGGTCGTTTTGATTAGTTAATTTGATATTTTTGGCCAAGTTGGAACCGATAGTGGAAAAAAAGGAATTAAAATGGTTTACAATATCATTAGGATTTTCGGCAAAGGTAGTTTTAGTATTATTTATCTTGAGTTCTTTGATACTTGATTGTTTTGTTTTAGTTGTACATGTAATTTCCTTTATAATATCCCAAATTCTTTTGGGATTATTTTTATTTTCAATCACTTTTGAAGTGTAGTATATTTGCTTTGCTTTACGAATAATTATGGAACAGGTATTTCTATATCTTCTGTAGTGGTTAAGTAGGATCATGTCATGTGGATTTTTAATGCATTTCTGGTGTAATCTATTTCTTTTGTGGATGGATTTAATAATTCCTTGGGTTATCCACGGTTTAATTGGTTTGTTTTTATGTGGAATATTTACATATGAGAGTTGACTATGTTTTCCTATTTCTTTTTGTAAATATTCTTGAAAGATATTCCAGGCTAAATTCACATCAGTTATTGAGGTTATATGCTCCCAATTTTGGAGTCCTAGAGTTGTTTTAAGGCTATCATAGTCAATTTTTAATTTAGTGTATTGTAATTTTGTATCTTGTTTATGTTGTGTTTGGGTTATGTTAATAAAAGTTGTGTAGTGGTCTGTAATTGATGATTCGTAGATTAGTGATTTGAATGTTTTGTTTTTTAGTTCTAATCATTATGTGGTCAATGCAAGTTTTGGAATTTGTTGTTATACGAGTTGGTTTATTTATTGCACTTTGTAGGTCGTGGTGTATTAGAAGTGTTTCATAATCTAGAAGTTGGGGATGCGGATTTTCATTTAACGTATTTATATTTAAATCTCCTGCAATGATAAGATTTTTAAAATTGGTCAAAGGTTCAAGTGCACAGTTCAAATTATCCAAGAAAAGGGTGATGTTGTGAATTGAAGGTGTTCTGTAAATAGCAAGAATGCATGTGTCGTGATTTATTTGGATTTGTAGACAATTTGCATTTGGTATAGCGAGTTCAGTTACGTCAACATTTAGTGTGTTTTTGATAAAAATCACTACACCATCATTTTTAGTGTAGTTATTTTGTGTTGTAAAAGTCTTGTAGTTTTTTATGTGGCTTGGTATGTGGTTATTTGATACAAAGCATTCGGTAAGTATAATTATGTCAAGTTCAGTTTGTAAGTCTTCAATCATTACAACAAAGTCATCAAAATTTTTATTGAGACTTCTAATATTTTGATTTAAAATTTTTAAATTATTGTCTCCTTTTAATAAGAAACGACAAAATTCAATGTTACAGATAGTATGAGTATAGTTTTCTAAGAAACTTAAATCTAAACTTTCTAAAAATGAATCCATTTTAGATTTAACACATAGTATTATTATTTTTTTATAGCGAGAGTCCACCCATCATCCTCCCGAAAAGCACATTTTATATACCCACTTAAGTACTTTTTTATACTTTTCAAATTTTTAATCTGAAGAAATTATATAATACAATAGAAAATAGAAATTTACATTTGAAGTATACAGTTTTACATTATTTTGAAGAATACCATTTTCCATTTGAAATTATTGAGAAATGAGTCGATACATTATAAGACATAAAGAACGTGATAAGGTATATTTTATGTGGGGTAGAAAAATCAGGTTAGAATTAATTTGGCAATTGATGAGATAATAAGCTAGTTGGTATTATTTATCACATAGGTATATAAATGAATGTCTGTAAAACACAGTTGTATATTTTTATCTTGGGTCTATGAAATAATTTAAGGTGATTTATATTTATGTAATTTATGCTACTCGTTTCAAATGGTAAGCACCCAGGTAGATATATATATATATTTCTTTTTAAAACTGTTTATTCTGATAGTATGCAAAGTTACACAATATTATGTGCCTATTTTGTTGAGAACATAATATATGATTATCCCATTGTGTTTATTCATATTTTAAACTGGGTCATGTTTTTCTTATTTTATTAAAAATATTAATTATGGTGGTAGGTAGTAGTATTTTTGCCTTTTTCTAATGTCAGATTATACACTGTGAGTTGACAGTTTATTAATTTATAGTAAAAGTGTATATCATATGCACTCCACATAAACAAGGACCCAAATGAGACAATCACATAAAGAAGTATTTTTGCCTTTTTCTAATGTCAGATTATACACTGTGAGTTGACAGTTTATTAATTTATAGTAAAAGTGTATATCATATGCACTCCACATAAACAAGGACCCAAATGAGACAATCACATAAAGAAGTATTTTTGCCTTTTTCTAATGTCAGATTATACACTGTGAGTTGACAGTTTATTAATTTATAGTAAAAGTGTATATCATATGCACTCCACATAAACAAGGACCCAAATGAGACAATCACATAAAGAAGTATTTTTGCCTTTTTCTAATGTCAGATTATACACTGTGAGTTGACAGTTTATTAATTTATAGTAAAAGTGTATATCATATGCACTCCACATAAACAAGGACCCAAATGAGACAATCACATAAAGAAGTATTTTTGCCTTTTTCTAATGTCAGATTATACACTGTGAGTTGACAGTTTATTAATTTATAGTAAAAGTGTATATCATATGCACTCCACATAAACAAGGACCCAAATGAGACAATCACATAAAGAAGTATTTTTGCCTTTTTCTAATGTCAGATTATACACTGTGAGTTGACAGTTTATTAATTTATAGTAAAAGTGTATATCATATGCACTCCACATAAACAAGGACCCAAATGAGACAATCACATAAAGAAGTATTTTTGCCTTTTTCTAATGTCAGATTATACACTGTGAGTTGACAGTTTATTAATTTATAGTAAAAGTGTATATCATATGCACTCCACATAAACAAGGACCCAAATGAGACAATCACATAAAGAAGTATTTTTGCCTTTTTCTAATGTCAGATTATACACTGTGAGTTGACAGTTTATTAATTTATAGTAAAAGTGTATATCATATGCACTCCACATAAACAAGGACCCAAATGAGACAATCACATAAAGAAGTATTTTTGCCTTTTTCTAATGTCAGATTATACACTGTGAGTTGACAGTTTATTAATTTATAGTAAAAGTGTATATCATATGCACTCCACATAAACAAGGACCCAAATGAGACAATCACATAAAGAAGTATTTTTGCCTTTTTCTAATGTCAGATTATACACTGTGAGTTGACAGTTTATTAATTTATAGTAAAAGTGTATATCATATGCACTCCACATAAACAAGGACCCAAATGAGACAATCACATAAAGAAGTATTTTTGCCTTTTTCTAATGTCAGATTATACACTGTGAGTTGACAGTTTATTAATTTATAGTAAAAGTGTATATCATATGCACTCCACATAAACAAGGACCCAAATGAGACAATCACATAAAGAAGTATTTTTGCCTTTTTCTAATGTCAGATTATACACTGTGAGTTGACAGTTTATTAATTTATAGTAAAAGTGTATATCATATGCACTCCACATAAACAAGGACCCAAATGAGACAATCACATAAAGAAGTATTTTTGCCTTTTTCTAATGTCAGATTATACACTGTGAGTTGACAGTTTATTAATTTATAGTAAAAGTGTATATCATATGCACTCCACATAAACAAGGACCCAAATGAGACAATCACATAAAGAAGTATTTTTGCCTTTTTCTAATGTCAGATTATACACTGTGAGTTGACAGTTTATTAATTTATAGTAAAAGTGTATATCATATGCACTCCACATAAACAAGGACCCAAATGAGACAATCACATAAAGAAGTATTTTTGCCTTTTTCTAATGTCAGATTATACACTGTGAGTTGACAGTTTATTAATTTATAGTAAAAGTGTATATCATATGCACTCCACATAAACAAGGACCCAAATGAGACAATCACATAAAGAAGTATTTTTGCCTTTTTCTAATGTCAGATTATACACTGTGAGTTGACAGTTTATTAATTTATAGTAAAAGTGTATATCATATGCACTCCACATAAACAAGGACCCAAATGAGACAATCACATAAAGAAGTATTTTTGCCTTTTTCTAATGTCAGATTATACACTGTGAGTTGACAGTTTATTAATTTATAGTAAAAGTGTATATCATATGCACTCCACATAAACAAGGACCCAAATGAGACAATCACATAAAGAAGTATTTTTGCCTTTTTCTAATGTCAGATTATACACTGTGAGTTGACAGTTTATTAATTTATAGTAAAAGTGTATATCATATGCACTCCACATAAACAAGGACCCAAATGAGACAATCACATAAAGAAGTATTTTTGCCTTTTTCTAATGTCAGATTATACACTGTGAGTTGACAGTTTATTAATTTATAGTAAAAGTGTATATCATATGCACTCCACATAAACAAGGACCCAAATGAGACAATCACATAAAGAAGTATTTTTGCCTTTTTCTAATGTCAGATTATACACTGTGAGTTGACAGTTTATTAATTTATAGTAAAAGTGTATATCATATGCACTCCACATAAACAAGGACCCAAATGAGACAATCACATAAAGAAGTATTTTTGCCTTTTTCTAATGTCAGATTATACACTGTGAGTTGACAGTTTATTAATTTATAGTAAAAGTGTATATCATATGCACTCCACATAAACAAGGACCCAAATGAGACAATCACATAAAGAAGTATTTTTGCCTTTTTCTAATGTCAGATTATACACTGTGAGTTGACAGTTTATTAATTTATAGTAAAAGTGTATATCATATGCACTCCACATAAACAAGGACCCAAATGAGACAATCACATAAAGAAGTATTTTTGCCTTTTTCTAATGTCAGATTATACACTGTGAGTTGACAGTTTATTAATTTATAGTAAAAGTGTATATCATATGCACTCCACATAAACAAGGACCCAAATGAGACAATCACATAAAGAAGTATTTTTGTAGATATTTTTGAAGAAGAATGAAGGGCGGTTCAGTCGCTGCTTAATTAATCTTTTTAAGATCTTCCAGATGATTTATATAAATAATTTTATCATTGCTACTCTTTCTCACCATAAGTTTAGAGTGATTGTACCATATATATTTATATTCTTTTTCTCTTGCCAGTTGTTTAGCTTGCCACATTAATCCTTTATAGTACGGTGAGAGAACCTCCCCAATATACACCCTATAGTTGCAGAGTTCTTTTACTTTACTTACATCAATTTTTTTTCTTCTTTCAAGAAATTCATTTCTTTTGTCAGAATCATGAAATTTCACCTTGATTTTTGAGTCCAGTGTGGAGGCACTGCTTTTATTTTTTTGGTTGTATCGGGTTGCTTTGAAATCCTCGCTTCTCAGGCTAATTTCTGCAGTCTCAGCCACTTTCTTGACCAGATCTGACAAATTTTCATTTTGTTTTTCCGGTATTCCACATAGAAGTGAATATATATTTTAATCTTAATTTTAAATAATACTGGCTGGTACTGTTACATAATTCTGATAATAAATTCTTTCTTATTAACCACCATCTCTATTTACTTAACTTTAAAGAGCTGATAATCGAGCGGGAAGTTCTACTGGAGATTGGCCATTTCAGGAGACCATTTGTCACAGTAATATAACAGTATATACTCTTCTTCTCGAAGCAAACAACAAAATTCTAATAATTTGAATTGACTCACCGAAGTTCAGTATGTGGTGATATTAATTCAAATTGCAACGGTCGCCATACTTTTATATATCATCTATCTAATCCATTTGTGAGTGGGGTAAGAGACTGCGAAATTATGTTAATGTAGTAGCCAAAGTACGAAGAGAAAATGATGTCTAGAAAGCATAAAATATTTCTCTTGACAATTAACAATTAAAGGGATTTTCACAGAGCCGTTTAATGATTCAGGATCATTCCAAGGGCGCTGATATTTTGGCCTTATGTTGCTCTACAAAACAAAGTTATTTTCAGTTCTTTAGAGAAAGTGCTCTTACTTTGAGCAACCTATTCCACTCTATCTCACAATACCAAAAAAATGATCTTAGTAAACCGCCTTGTTGGCTCTGTCCAACTCCTATTGGGAGTTGTTACTCTGTGATCTAGAAGACCTTTTTGTTTTCAATGTTTTGACATCAAGGTTTTGAAAACAAATATCTATGAAGTGTTTAAATAAATGATGAAAAGAATAATAGCCGTTTTACTGTATAATTATCTCCTCTATTTTCCACATACTCCTCTATTTTTGCACACATTCCTGGCTTTCTTTACATCCATGCATTGTCTCATACATGCTCATCGATTGTTCAAGCTTCTTATGATTCCATCTTTCAAAATATCATTCACATGGTCACGCCATTCCTGTCTGGTGTGACCTCTGTTAAATAATCAAACGTGGAGGCTTCAACTTTGTGGAAATTCATATTTAATCAATTATTTAAATTAAACACAAACTATACTTTGTATGTTTCCACTTATTTATTTACTTGTTCACTACATGTTTCGGGAACGTCCGTTCCCTTCCTCAGGTGGATGTAAACTGAATATGCGTGTGAGTGCGGTGTATGGAAAGTGGTGTTGTAGAGGTGGGGGTGGTACAGTGGGCTAGGTGGAACATTTGGAGAAGGGGTGAGGAAGAAGGTTGTACCAAATTATTGATGATGTTTTTCTGAGTATTTTGGGCTTTTTTTATTTCAAGAGTTTCTAAATTATTTTGTTTTAGTCCGTAAGTCTGTTTATGTAAAATATTAACCTTTGTATTGTTGAAGTTGTGATTATTTTCTATTATGTGGTTGGCGTATTCAGAAAAATTGTTATTGTTGAGGCATCGTTTATGTTCGTTTAGTCTAATAATAATAATAAGTCATTTGTATAGCGCCGTTTAATGATTCGAGATCATACCAAGGGCGCTGAGTCTAGTTTCAATTGTTCTGCCAGTTCGTCCTATGTATATACAGTTACAATCTCCGCATTCTATTTCATAAACCCCACTGCATAATAATTTATTGGAGTTTTTAGTGGTATTATTTTTTAGATATTTACTGATTGTGTTGTCTGTATAGAAGGCTGGTTTTATGTTTTTTGGTAGTTTTTTGGTAAGGTCATATGTTAATTTGTCTATATAAAGAATCTTTCTCCAGTTGTCATGTGTCTCTTTAGATTTAGTATGATATATGTACGTTTTGATTAATTTTGCAGTCGTTCATCGTTTTATTTGTCTAAACTACTTCAAGGTATTCACTTTCATTTTACATATAATATCCCTCTTAATCTTGCATTCTCTCCTTATGTCCTCATTTTTTATTCAATCATATATCGTTCTATTACATAGTCTTCTTAGTGATCTCATTTCCACAGCATTTTTTCTACTTTAATGTGTCTTTTGCCACTTCCATGTTTCACTGGCATATGTCAAAGTAGGCACTACAATTGCATTATGTAAAGCAATTTTGGCTTCCTTGAGTTAGTTTAGACAAATATAAATTTCCTTGTTTAGAAAATGTATGTTTCCACAGACATTGCATTCATGTGATTTTTACCCAAATGAGATAGTTAATGTGTATTTAAATTTCCTAGTCGCGAATATGTTTTTATTATAGAGATATTGTTTTTCCATTCACATGGTTTCTCATCCACATGTGTTAGTATATGTTTGTTTAAATCACCTTTTAACGAAAATATGTTCCCACAGACATTGCATTCGTGTGGTTTTTTACCAAAATGAGATGGTTTATGTACATTTAAATTTCCTCGTAAAGCAAATGTTTTTCCACAGACATTGCATTGATGTGGCTTCTCACCCGAATGTGCTAGTTTATGTCTATTTAAACTTCCTATTTGAGTAAACGTTTGTCCACAGACATTGCATTTGTGTGGTTTTTCACCCGAATGAGTTAGTGTATGATTTTTTAAATTTCCTTTCTGAAAAAATTTCTTCCCACAGACATTACATTCATGTGTTTTTTCTTCAGAATGAGCCAAATAGTGTTGTTTTAAAGTTACAGTATGAGTAAATGTCTTCCCACAGACATTGCATTCATGTGGTTTTTCACCCAAATGATTTAGACGATGTAATTTTAAATTTGCTGAGTTAGAAAATATCTTCCCACAAACATTGCATTCATGTTGTTTTTCACACGAATAAGTTAGTTTATGTGTATTTAAACTTTGTTTATGCCTGTTTAAATTTCCTCTATAAGAAAATATCTTCCCACAGACATCGCATTCATGTGTTTTTTTATCCGTACAAGTCAGTTTTTGTTTATTTAAATCTTTTTTTTGAGAAAATGTATTTCCAATGAGGTTACTATCGTGATTAATATGTATAGGTATATTTATTTTGTCTTCATTTTCAATGACTGATATCTCTTGGACTTCGTTTTTTAAATCTAATTCACACTCCTCAATTGGGAAATCTGGAAATTCTTCACTAATATATTTATTAATTGAAGTACATTCGTCTTTAATTATCATTTTTGTCTTTTGGTTCACTGGTGTATCCATTGTCTGAAAAATATTTATACAAAATATCAATTTTATAAAACTCATTGATTGTTCCGTGTCAATGTAATAAAGCAAGACATTAGTTTGCTGGTAAAGAACGTTCTTGAAGAAAGCAAACATCGCGGCTGTGTTCAGGTTCCTGAAGTTGCAGATTATGGTGATTTTCACACCAATAATTTATTATACATGTCTCTTTTTAGGTTATAAATATTTTCATCGAAAGACAACAATTGGACAGTGGATTAAATAATGATCTCTAATCTTTTATTGGAAATTGTTGAAAGATATTTTTACAAATTAACCTCTTTGTGAATGCGTATTCAGCGTATTGTCATCATAAATAATGTAAACCATAGAAAAGTGATTTTATTTAGAAGGGAAACATCGACTTTTTCTATGATCCCGCGCTTTTAGCGCCACCTCTGTATGGTCCCTCAAAGTTTTACTGGAATTCAGTAATAATAATATTACTGACCTTCCCAGTGTTTAAGATTAAAACACTGAATTTTGATTTTTTGGGAGAATTTTACTACCAAAAAATTATTTATTTTTTATTTTTATTTCAAATCCTTACATAGTTAGGTACATAGCATATAAATATAACTTAAATATTTTAAAATATATGTAAGGATCCCACTAAGGCTAAGCCTGTATGTGGGAATTATATTCGAATAGGATACAGTAAAATCTATATAATATATAGGTATATATACATATTTTTTTATTACATACGCAGTTGCGTCAGCCACCAAGACTCAGATTCACCGTGGTATTCGATAGGGGTAAAAAATGAGAATTGTGTTTTCGAAACATGAAAAATCATGAGCCATTCCCAAAAGATCCACAACATTTAACATAGCTACAATAAGTATAGGTACGTAATAGTTTCCTCTATAACAGCAGATCAGATATATTCGGAAAGTTCTCACCTTGCAGCCATTTTTTCATCTCTTTCCTAAAGGTATAAGGTTTGCTTTCTATATTTAGATTCGTTGGTAGAGTATTAAATGTTCTTGGTGCTACGAATGTCTGTGCAATTCTATGTCTCCGCATGGGTACTATAAAATATCCTGTCGTTCTTGCTCTCCTACTAATAGAAGTGTTTGCTTCAAAGTAGTCTGGGTGTTTGTGAATAAATCTTAGGCATTGTTCAATAAATAATTTCTTTATCGGTAATAGCTTGCTTTCAGAAAACAGCAATTGTGTAGGAAATCTTCTTGGCTTTCTGTCCATAATCTTTATCACAAGTTTCTGTAACGTTTCAAGTGATTGCAAGTGCACATCATATGCTCCCCCCCAACCAATGAGTACGTATGTCAATATGGACTGTACCAATGCAAAATAAACCATCCTACACACAGACCCATTTTGTAGACTGTTTAGTCTTTAAAAAACATAAAGAAGTTGCCTCACCCTAATTTTGACATGTTCTATGTGGCTTGTCCACCTCAATTGTCCATCTATGTGTAATCCTAGGTACTTTGTACTGTTAACACAACCGATTAATGGGCAGTCAGCACAGTCATCGATACATTCCTCCTTATGTGATCTTACACAAACTGGGTATTGTGTGGTCGTTTTGTTGATTGTGAAGGGTAAAATGAATTCTAGGTATAAATCACTTTTTATAAAGAAAAATTATAAAAAAAATACCCAAAATATTTTTACGATAATGCAAAAAAAACATTTTTCAATCTTGAACAGCAGAGATAGCAAATTGAAAGTTAGAAAGATAGGTAAGTATTATTTTTCTCTCTAATTGAGTTATGAAAATAAAAGATTATTACCTACAATGTTTGTATTCATTAAACAATATAATTAAATCTTAATATTATGTATTAGACAAAAATACTATGGACTTATAAATTTCTTCGTGGGTTCATGGGTTGAACTGTATAAATCTTCATGGAATATCGCTCAGTCTGCCGAGTCTGCTCAAAGTCAATTCTGAAAAACAAAACACGATTATATTACATACACACATAAGCGCATTGAACTATTAGTTTTCTAGTATTAACAATGTTGTCAACTTGGAATTGATAAAATAACTATATTTATATAGTTTTTGCCATCTTCCGGTTCCTATGTCGACACGGCAATAGTTTTTTTTCTCTTCTTCAATAATTAAACATTTACTCTAATAAATATCACTTAATATGTCGCAAATTAATCAACTGGAAGATCTGCGAAATGAGTTTACGTTGTGTATGGCTGATTTTGAAAAACGCCTACAATCTTCACCAAGCAAAGTAAAAACAACCATTGAACTTGATTACCATTCATTCAAGAAGACCATACTAACAAAAATTGATGCTGTTATGACAGAAATTTCGGTACTCCAGAACAAAGTGGATGAACTGGAGTCTAGATCGAGGAGGAAGATGATTCTTTTACATGGAGTCGCTGAGGAAAAGAGTGAAAATATTAAAGTAGTGACAAGCAACTTCATCGAAACAAAGGTAACTTCTGATTTATCTCCTGACTTCTTTTCCGTTTGTTTTCGTCTGGGCTCACCGAAAAAATCTCACCCGAGACCTATTTTGGTGAAACTTGTGAGCTCTGAGATTAAATATAGGATCATGTCAAATAAAAAGAAACTTAAAGGCACCGGTACACTTATCACTGAATCACTGACACAACACAGACAGAACTTATTTAATGAGGCGCGGAAGACTTTTAATAATAACAACTGCTGGTCAAGAGATGGAAACATTATAGTCAAATTACAGGATGGATCTTTGGTGACTGTTAAAAATTTGAAACAACTTCAGGACCTCCACAACCTTCAACCTAAACGAGCACTACGTTCAAGAATTAAAACAAATCAATCATTTCACTGTATACATACACTTTACTCTTCATTTCCCGTTTAATATTATAAGTTTCAATCGCTATTTAATAAAATAATGAAGTATGTTTACTATTATATAATGACGTTTTAACTTCATGTTATTGTTATTGTTTCGATTCGAATATACAATATTTTATTCTCAACAGGTATTGCCAGTCTTAAAACCCATAAATGCATAGATATATTTTTTTTCCTTCTGTCTCTCTGCCTTTATTCTAATGTTGCAAATATATATAATATTTTCCTTAAAATTAAAAAAAAAAGTTCATGTATAATTTAAAGTGTTTATATCTTTCTTGTTTTTCAATATTTTATGATTGCATATTAATTCTTATTATTGAATTATCAAGTATAAATTCATTATTTGCATATATACTCTGATTTTATGTTTAATTATTGTAGGTAAATGTCTTTTCATATCATATTTTGAGTTTAATTGAAACGTTTATTTTTATTTGTATATTTAAATTATTGTTTTTAAATTGGAATATTTATTATATTTTATTTTTAGATTTGTATATTTTTATATTTTTTTTTCTGTACCTATGTCTATTCATAGCAATGAATCAAATGATTCCTTCCATTCTATCCCTGAATCCTTTGCCTCCTTTTCCAATTCCAATATAATCCCTGATATTTCTTCTTTAGAACTATCCAGCTCTGATTCTTCCGTCATATCAAGCACCGAACTCCACAATTCTTCCACTCCAGTACAACTAGATGACCTTCTTGATACATCATTCTCGTGTTTTCCTAAAGGCTTCAACGTGTGTCATATAAACGCGCAAAGTATTCCCGCCCATCATAATGACATTCTATCCACATTCTCGAATCTTTCTGTCCATGCTATTCTTGTTAGTGAAACCTGGCTTAAACCATCACTTCACTCATCATCATTTTTACTTCCAGGTTATACGCTAATTAGAAATGACAGGTTGATTCGTACAGCTGGTGGTGTCGGGATTTATCTTCGATCTGACATTGAATGTTCTGTAGTTCATCAATCAAATAACACTGATATAGGGAGCCCTGAATACTTATTTATCAATGTCAAATTTAAATATAATAACCTTTTACTTGGAGTGTTATACTGTCCTCCCTGTTCTAATTACTTCAGTGAGCTTGAGTTGCATCTAGAAAATCTTCTTTCCATTTATCCACATATTCTCTTGATGGGAGACTTCAAAACTTGTTCACTACGGAGTGATAACAGAAATAAAAATCTTATTCGAATCTTGGATTCACTAAATCTTACTATCCTACCTCTTCAACCAACCTATCATACTGAGATTTCTGATTCACTTCTAGACTTAATACTTACTTACTTTACGTGTCCGGGTTAGATTCTGCCACTCCAGTAAGCCGCGACTTTCATCGCTTTGTCATTGGCCATAATCAGGTCCCTAGGTGTACAGCCTCCCCTCATCAGTGGACACATCAGTAGGTGGTCCGGGCAGTCTAGACTTAATCATAACTTCTAAACCCAATTATATTCTCAATCATGGTCAATTTTCCGCACCTGGCTTTTCTCACCATGAACTGATTTTTGCTTCCTATAATATACACTGCAATAAACCTCCACAAAAAATAGCTTTTCTCCGAAATTTTAGGAGTATTGATAAAGCAGCATTGACGAGGGATGCCGAAGACATTGACTGGAGTAGGATTTATATTGTTCAAGATATCGATGTCAAAGTTTCCATTTTTAATAATGAAATACTCAAACTTTTCGACACTCATGCACCTCTTACACGAGTGAAGCTCAAAGATACATCATGTGCGTGGATCACCGACGACATTAAATATCTCATGTCAAAGAGAGATAAAGCCTTTGCCAAGCATAAGCGGCAGCCGACTGACAACAACTGGAGTAACTATAAGGCGCTACGTAATCGCTGCAACCAGTCTTGTCGCAATGCAAAGCAACGCTACATTCACAACTTCATCGGTCAATCTGCTCCCCGTCGCACTTGGAAATTCTTACAATCTCTAGGAGTAGGGAAGTGTGGTGACCTTGAGACCCCTAAGATCGATATCAACGAGTTAAATCGTCACTTTGCTTCGCCTTCGTTCCTTCTTAATAATATTAAAAAAGCCAATACTCTCAATCAACTATGTAGTCAACCTATTCCGACCCACATACCTTTCGCATTTGAAACTATAACTGATACTGAGATTATGAAAATCTTATCTTGCATAACAACCAAATCCTTCGACTCCGATGGCCTCAATATTGAAATGATACGTCTGCTTTTGCCTCCAATTCTGCCCATTATTACACACATTATTAACCACTCACTGACTGTTGGTATCTTTCCGTCAGCATGGAAAATCGCACATGTCATACCCCTCCCTAAGATTTCAACACCTACTCAATTAAAAGACTCTCGTCCAATCTCGATTTTACCAATATTATCTAAAATTACTGAAAGGATAGTATTCAATCAATTCAATGCATGGCTTTGTTCTAATTCTCTCCTTGATCCACTGCAATCTGGTTTCAAAGCAGGTCATAGTACCACAACTGTACTAGTTAAGATTACGGATGACATTAGACGTGCTATGAACAATAAACAACTTACAATTCTCACACTACTCGATTTCAGTAGCGCGTTTAATTCCGTTGATTTTGACATTCTTCTTGCTAAGTTGTCCTCGCTAAACATAGCTCAGCCAGTATTGGAGTGGTTCACTAGTTATCTTGGCAACCGTAAACAATGCATTAAGACAGCTAACTCTACTTCTGATTATGCCACCTTGCTGTCTGGAGTACCGCAAGGTGGAGTTTTATCTTCACTGTTATTTTCCGTATTTATTAACTCTATCACTACAAACCTCAGATGTAAATATCATCTTTTTGCAGACGATCTTCAATTATATTTCCATTTTAATATCTCTGATATTAACAATGCAGTCCTTCACATGAATGAAGATCTTAGATTTATCTCTTCTTGGTCATCGGAACATGGTCTTCTTATTAATCCGACTAAGTCCCAGGCAATTATAATCGGTAGTCCTCGTCTGCTGTCATCTATAAGGAATTTACAACTCCCACTCTGTATATCAATAACCAATGCATTCCTTATACCAGGGTTGTAAAAGATCTTGGAATCTTCATCGATGATGACCTTTCGTGGCATGAACAGGTATCGCATGTTAGTAAATCTATTTTCTTTGCCCTACATTCACTTAATAAACTTAAAAATTTCCTTCCATTCCGTTGTAAAATAACTCTTGCTCAATCACTTCTTCTTCCATTGCTTGATTATGCCGATGTATGTTAGGTATTTGGATGCAAATGAAGTGCATCTCAATAAACTTGAACGTCTTCAGAATATATGTATCAGATTCATCTTTGGGTTGAAAAAATTTGATCGCATATCATCTTACCGCAATCTTCTTTGTTGGCCCAGGATACGCCAGCGGCGCAATATACACATTTTGTCACTATTATACAATATTCTCTCGAACCCAAACCTGCCACAGTACCTAAAAAGCAAATTCACTTATTTATCCAATCATGGACTTCCACTCCGATCTGCTGAACGTACAACACTATCCATACCTATCCATAATACAGAGTTTCTCAGCTCTTCGTTCGAAGTACAATCAGCAAGATTATGGAATAGCCTTAGTCCGGATATTGCGTCGTCTAACTCACTTAGTATTTTCAAGAAAAAACTAAAGAAGGAATATTTATCCTTTAACACCTGATCCCGCTTTCCTCTCCTGTCCTTTCCATATCCTTTTTATTGCTATGAATTATAATTTTTTTTTGTTTAATAGTATTTTAGTGTTATACGTATTTTATTTGATTTCTTTTACTCTTTTTTATTTGCTGTTGTACAAATACAATGTTGTCATACTTTGTAATCTGGTTGGTTGGAAGAAATTGCCTGATGGCAATAAGCCAGCCAGTGTACAATTATATTTGTTTATATTATGTACAAGAAGATGTATAAATAAATTTCTAACCAGAGTAAAATATCACCACTACATGCAATTGTTTTAAAAATATTGCTAGTACTATCATTTATAGATATCGGATCAACTTGTTACTAACAAAAATATTCGATTATCGCTAAAATAAGTTGGTTCATTAAAATTGAGACATCGAATAAATTTCAAAGTGACATACAACATAACCTCTAATATTATTTTACCTGGGGCAAATATTGAATGCATCTTATTTATTCCTCTTTGTTTTTCTTAATTTCCATCTATAATAGATGACTTTCTCAAAATATACTACATATTTTGTTTTTTCAAGTATTCACAGTGGTTAAAACAAAAAATATATTTGTACCAAATTTCAATTTGCGAAAATATTTAAAATGTGCCACAAAGTTATAGCAACGTATGAAGAAATTGTTTCGGCGAGTACGGCCAATAAAGCTAAGATGTACAAAAAGTTATTTATTATGTACAGAATCGTGTGCTTGAATATATATTTTTACCAACAGTGTTTAAAATCAAGTGTTATTCCGAAATATATAAAATCAAGATTTAAAAAATCATCAGATATACATAAAAACTCTCGTGCAAAAGCGGAAAAAGTGTGGTTGAAAGAAGACTTAATAAGTGCCTTTAAAAAACGTAATTGTATTAAACTTCGGCTTAAATTGTTACATACTGAACTAGTACATACATTACACCCGATAGAATGGGATTTATTTGACGATAAAGTTCGTCAGTTTGCGTCCCAGGATGCGTTCAAGAAAAAACGTACTATACAGAAAAAACTAAAGAATCTTATTAATCAGAAAAACATCAAGAATTCACCCAATCAAAACGATCATACGTTTAAAAACGATCAAAAATTTTATGATCGCGTCATAAACCTATCGTCACATACATTTCTTCCCGAAGAAATCAACCTACTATCAAAAGGACTGAAATATAATCTACATTATCCACCTACTAAAAACATTCACAGTGCATTAGAGAACGTAACAGTGGACATCGAAACCGCATTACATAAAAAATCTAAAGAATACCACTTTAAATGTGCGAAAACAGTAAAAAACAAATACCTAAATGTCAAAGCAAAGAAAAACTCGTATAATAATAATAAGGAATTCAACATCGTTAAAAATATCAAGAATATAATGAAAGAAAAACAGTTAATCATCACGAAAGCGGATAAAGGAAATACAGTGATAATAATGGAAAAAAATGATTACGACATGAAAATTCAAGCCTTCCTCCGAGATCAAAATTTCGAAGTACTACCGAAAGATCCAACAAACAGCTATCAAGATAAAGTAAAAAATACGGTTAAAAACTGCAAAAGTGATGTAATGAAAAAGGCATTCAAATCCCAGGTAATAACAATGAATCCTAAACCTCCAAGACTGTATGGACTGTTGAAAATTCACAAGGACAATAAACCCATTAGACCTGTGGTGAATTACTGTAATTCCCCATCATACAAAGTAGCATCTATAATAACATCTATTGTCACCCAGTCGAATGTATTTAAACCAACATATTCTATTAATAATTCTTTACAATTGATAAATGTACTTAAGGATAGGGATTTTCCAAATAATGCTCGCTTAGTTTCTTTTGATATTGTTAGCCTATACACAAATGTACCTGTAGAAGAAAGTAAGGTTATAATTAAGGATTTATTGCAATATTCGGACTTACCAATAGATTTAAATGATGATTTACAACGTTTATTTAATGTGTGTTTGAATCAAAATTACTTTCAATATAACAATATTTTATATAAACAGAATGAAGGTCTCCCCATGGGTGGCCCAGCAAGCCCATTGGTTGCAAATATTTTTGTTTATCATTTAGAAAATAAGATATTCGAAGGTAACTCACCATTATTGAAGTATGTAGCACTGTGGAAGCGTTACGTTGACGACGTATTCTGTATTTGGACAGGTAGTATTAGACAGTTGAAAATGTTTCTCAATTTAATTAATTCATTTCATAATAAAATTCAATTCACACTAGAAATAGACACCAATTCCACCTTAAATTTCTTAGATCTAAATTTAACTCTTAAAAATAATAAAATAGAATTTGGCATATACCGTAAACCTACATACACGGACACAGTAGTACATAATTCGTCTAACCACCCCATATCGCATAAGTTTTCTGCATTCTATTCCATGATACATCGATTAATTAATACCCCTCTATCTCTAAATAGTTATAATGTTGAATTAAACACAATAAAATGCATTGCTGAAAATAATGGTTATAGTATAGTAATAATAGAAAATATACTGAATAAAATTAAAAAAGTTAATATTCGTAATAAATATTTGTATAGCGGAATGGACAGTACAAAAACAGAAAAACAATGGCGTCGTATACTATTTATTGACGATAAATTTAATAGAATATTAGCAAAAGATTTACCAACAGATATAAAACCGGCTTTTTACACTAACAATAACATGGGTAACAAATTACGTAACAACATAGATAAAACTCCATTGCTAAATAACTCGGGTGTATATAGACTAAACTGTGGGGATTGCCCATCATTTTATATTGGCAAAACAGCACGTAATTTTGACATTAGGATAAAAGAGCATATGCGTTGTATGACAAATAGCAATTTTTCTGAATTCGCTAACCACCTTATAAGTACAAACCACACATTTAACAAAGATACAAATGTTAAAATTCTGCATATACATAAAGAGGGATTAAAACTAGATAATCTTGAAGCCCTAGAAATTAGGAAGGCTCTGAACAGAAATAATAAAATTATAAACAATCAAACAATTGTTGAATAATTCACCGCTTCTCAATATGTTTCCACTAGCTCGTCATAACGGTAATCCTTACTCCTCCCCCTCCACTTCGTCTTCCGCGTTACCACCCACAACATAATATCGCACACGTTCGTTCATTTTTAATAATAATTTAGTACAAGTCTGTCCTGAGGAGGGAGCGGTCAGCTCCGAAAACCGGTTAGACACCAAGTATTCACAGTGGTTAAAACAAAAAATATATTTGTACCAAATTTCAATTTGCGAAAATACATATTTTGTATTTTTTCACTCACACAAAAAAATATCCGTTGGAACATAATGTATCACAGTGTATAATTGCCTTTGTTTAGTAAAACAAAATACTTATATTTTCGATAATATAAGTGCAAAACTGGAACACTAGCACCAATCTATTTCAGATAAATTTGAAAATTCGTAAATTTTAAAATATAAACATCGATGTTATGGAACTTTCCATTAAAACTGTTGGTTGTTGGTTGACCTCACACCACTTTTTAGGTTTGAAATGGGTGCTTCTAATTGGTTGAATAACTAAAACATGCATAGACAAAATAATATTTGTACCATAAACAAATGTAGGAACCTACCTACTCGTTTTTTATTTTAAAGCTATAACTGGTGAGTAAAAAAATAAGAACCTGCCATAATTGACATTACTGCCACCTATACAAAGTCCTTGAAGGTAATTTAGTACTGACCATATCCGTAAGGTTATATTCTCTTTGGCCAGTTTTTTCTATGGCCAGTTGAGTGAGTGACTGGTTTTTCCCCGCTTGGGTGTTGTCGGAGCTGGACGCGTGCATCGCTGCGGACTGTGCTGCCTGGATTTGACTTTGTATAAACATCACATTTGCATAACAACTGTCATCTCATTCGGCATTCTTTGGTTTCTTGTTCTTTTGTTTTTACTTTTTCTTTTTAAATAGTGTTAAATTTGTATTGTTTGGGGTAAGTGTCCCATAATTTAAGTTGTTTTTTTTTTTTAAATATTTAAACAATGGCGGACAAACCGCCTGATCCGCCGGACCCTCCAGACAAATTAATTTCTACCTACACAAATGAGACTGATACTGATTCAGACAATGGATCTTTGATCACCATCCCTGATCTGCCATACCCTCCGTCTCCTAGCACGTTTGTCACAGTACATACTAAAAAAAAAAATCTCAAACGCAAAAATATTCATGCCTCTTCCAGTGATTCAGACCAGGCTTCACCTTCCAAGCCTCCTGCTCCTGTATCTGCGCCTCTCTCTGAACAAAATATTCCTAAACTACCACATAACTCAGACTTTGCCAAGATCACCAGAAATAGATATGTCGAAAGTGATCAAAGGCCTTTTTTGGTCCATGTTTCGTCGTTAGATTCGTCTCCAATATCTGCCATAGAGTTTGGAAGACAACTTAAAAAGACTGCCATCAAGGGAATTGTCATTGGCTCTTGTAAGTCAATTGGTAGGAGTAAAATTAGTCTGGAATTTAATTCCATGATGAGTGCCAACTCCTTCCTAAATAGCACCCACCCCAAATTCGTCTCATCCATCCCAACCCATCAAGTCTCCCGCATGGGCCTGGTGAGAGGTGTTCCAGTGGGGGAGGAATTCTCGAATGAGATCCTCTGCCAAGAGATTGAGACTCCATATCGTTTTGGGAAAATCCTGAAATGTAGGAGACTCAATTACAAGGATACCTCCTCAGGCTCTGTTGTCTGGAAGCCTTCTCGCACGGTAGTCATTACTGTTGACGGGCAAAGACTTCCTGACAAAGTCTATATTTCCTACACCTCTTTGTCAGTAGTGAGGTACGAATTTCCAACCATCCAATGCTGGAAGTGCTGTAGATTTGGACACAGCAAATTGCAATGCAAATCTTCCCCACGGTGTTTCAAATGTGGCAGCAACCATCTAGCTGATGAATGCCAGATTAAAGAACCTGATTTCTCCTGCCTGCATTGCTCTGGGAAGCACACGGCTGTTAGCCAAAGCTGCCCTGAACTTGCCAGACAGAAGTCTATCAAGCACCTCATGGCTGAGAATAACATCTCGTTCCAGGAGGCATCGAAGCTCGTCCCCTCTGTGAAGTCATCCTTCTCTGCTGTTGCTTCCTCGACGAATCTTCCCTCTACTTCTAATATTCAGCCATCCCTCTATCGGGCTTGTTCTCAAGCTTCTCCGTCAAGGGTTGCTCAACATCAGACTGTCACCAAGCAGATAAAGAAGAAGATACCTACCCCTCCAGCATATGACAAATCGGCCCACAGAGACCTAGCCTGGTTCCCTAATGGCCAACTCCCCTCCCCAGTCAACGGTTGCGGGCTTCCCCCCAACCTAAACACGCAACCTCCTCTAGATACCTCTTCTCTCATCAAAACAGTTATGAGTTTCATTATTTCTATCTTAAAAAGCCAAAGTAACATACCGTCCAACGTAGCAAATTCATTAACCCTTATGTCATCTCTCTTATGTCCTGATGGCTCCACAAGCCATTACGAGGATTCTTCAGTGGAATTGCCGGAGCCTCAATTCCAACAAAACTGATATCCTCTTTCTCATCCATCAATTCAACCCCACTATTATTGCCATCTCGGAGACATGGCTCCTCCCGGGATCCTCTTTTAGGCTCCCGGGATTTGCCTGTGTCCGAGATGACAGAAATGATGGAAAGGGTGGCTCGGCCCTTTTCATCAAACAATCCATCCCCTTCTCCTCCATCCCCATTGATTTAAACTCTGATCAAATAAACCTGGTCGGAGCCAAAATCAATGACATTTCCTTTTTTTCAGTCTACATTCCCCATCCTACCCCGTCTATCATTTTTAAGCTGAGGTCTACTATCCAGCCATTTGCTGACTCACTCTTCTTATTGGGTGACTTCAACTGTCACCATCCTTCCTGGGGGTCAGTCTCCCCCAATAGTTCTGGCAGAACCCTAGTTAATACATTGGATGAGCTCAGTCTCTGCTTACTAAATGATGGGTCTCCCACTCGCAGTGTCTCTCCCTTTCAGAATCCAAGTTCGGTAGATCTGTCTATCTGCTCGCCCAACTTTGCATCCCTTGCGTCCTGGTCCCTGGATCAGGATCCGCAGGGTAGTGACCACTTCCCTATCTACATTTGCTTTGGGAGGGAAATAGAAGAGTGCTCCCACTCTTCCCCTCATAAGTATAATGTTAACAGAGCTAGGTGGACGGTTTACACAGAAATTCTGGATTCTCACATCTTTCAACTACCCACCCCCTCCCCATCTAACATCCCCGAGTGCTATGACCTCCTAAAACAATCCATATACGCAGCAGCAGAGAAATCCATTCCTCTAAAATCCCTGCGTAGGTCCAATCGATCCCCTCCCCCGTGGTGGAATGCTGAATGCACTAAAGCTGTGCAGGACCGCAAAGCAGCAAGGTCTCGGTACAAGAAACAAATGTCATATGAAAACTTTGACTTTTTTCTTAACACTCAAGCAAAGACCAAGAGGATTCTTAAAGACAAAAAGAAAAAGGGATGGATAGAATACTGTTCCTCCCTCTCTCCAGAAACCAATATTACATCCGTATGGAAGAAGATTAGACAGTTTAGATCGGCTGCGAGTACCCCTGCACTTAAACCTACCTCCGATACTTGGGAGAATGAATTTTTAAACACGTTAGCCCCTCCTACAGTCCCCATTCAGAATCTCTCTCCAAATCCTTACCTGCTAGAGGAATTTAACTGCACTCTAGACTCCCCTTTCACTCTTCATGAACTGCAAGCTGTATTGAATAGAGTAAAAGACTAGCCAGGAGTGGATGGCATCCCTTACAGTTTTATTTCTCATGCTCAAGAATCTTCCCAGAAATACTTCCTCTATATTATTAACAACATTTACAACACTGGTAACATCCCTGAAGACTGGAAAACTCAAATTATCATCCCTATTCTCAAACCCGGAAAAAATCCCAATAATGTTGACTCCTATCGACCGATTGCACTATCCACTACAATGAGCAAAATTATTGAACACCTAATAAAGGATCGAATGGAGCATTATTTTGAAACCAATAACCTTCTTCCAAGATTGCAGTTTGGATATAGAAAAGGGAAAAGTACTGCAGATATCCTTAGTATCTTTATTACGGATGTACATCTTACAAAATCAAGAAAAGAAGTCCTAGGGGCAGTCTTTCTTGACATGAAAGCGGCATATGACAATGTTCACATTGACATACTTATTAAGACCCTCCTAGATAAAGGAGTCCCACATAAAACAGCTCTTTTTGTACAAAACCTGTTAAGTGGAAGAAACATTGTATTAAATGCTGACAGTAAAAGTAAGAAAACCCGCAAAACATGGAAGGGCCTTCCTCAAGGTTCTGTTTTAGCCCCACTTCTCTTTAATATCTACACCTGCACCCTTGAAAAATTAATCACCAAATATGCTAGAATTCTACAATATGCGGATGACATCATGATATATGTGTCAGACAGATCGATTGAAAAGGTTGAAGGGATCTTGAACCTGGCCCTGCAAAATTTCAGTGAGTGGCTTGACTCTCACGGTCTTCAACTTTCCCCGCATAAAAGCCAGGTCATGATTTTCTCCCACAAAAGATCAGTACCAGACATCAATGTATCATTTGATGGCAGTCGTATCCCCATAGTCCCTCACACAAAATTTCTAGGTTTGGTCATTGACCAAAAACTTACTTTCCTTCCTCACACTGAGTTCGTTGTCGACAAATGTGAGAGAGCGATTAATGTTCTGAGGTCAGTCTCGAGGGTCTGGTGGGGCGCTCACCCCAAAACTCTCAAACTCCTGTACAATGCCCTTGTCCGTTCTCACTTGGATTACGCTACATTTCTAATGGATCCTTTTCCGAAATATGTCTCCTCCCAATTAGATAAAATTCAATCCCGTGCCCTACGCATCATCATAGGAGCCATGAAATCATCTCCTATTTCTGCTTTACAGGTGGAATGTGGGGAAGCTCCCCTTTCACTCCGTCGACAGTATCTAGCAGATAGATATTTCATTAAGGCTTCCCGAATCTCCAATCATCCAATTATTCCTAAACTAAAGCTTCTTTCGGAATACTCCATCTCTAAACCATACTGGAGACATAAAAAATCTTTACCCCTGCTCATTGATAGCTTCAAATTTCTCAATTCCTTCCAAACTCCCTTCTTCAGTGACAACAACTTCCCAATCTTCTCTTGCCCCCATGAATCTAACATAAACATGACTATCAGACTCCGCTTCTATTTCAAGAAATCATGAACACCAAATGTGTTAATCATGTTCCCATATATACAGATGGTTCCAGGAGGGCGGGAATCCCTGCTCTTGTAGGAGCAGCGTTCTTCTGTCCCTCTTTAAACCAGTCTGGAAAGTACAAACTCCCAGCGGAAACGTCTATCTTTAAAGCAGAATGTTTGGCTATATTAGAGGCTGTTAATTTTATATCTTCAAACAACATTTCAAACTCTATTATTCTAACAGACTCTCTTAGCGCAGTCAAGGCCATATCCTCCAATCCCAAAAACCTTCTCAACCAACTCACTGTTCTCCAGATCAAACACAAGATTCTGGATTTGGGAATCTTGGGCCAATGTGTCACCATTGCGTGGATCCCTGGTCACAGTGGAATCCCAGGGAACGATAGAGCTGATGAACTTGCAAAAGAAGCTTCTGAAGATGGGGACCCTAAACACTTCTACATCTTTCTGGAGGACATGATTCCAGTCCTCAAACAGAGAATGAATGATCGCTGGGAACATCTTTGGAAGCAAATCAGTTTCAGATCTCGCTCTTTTTATGCGTCCATCCAGCAGAATCTTCCCACCAAGCCTTGGTTCACACATATACCAATGAAAAAAAAGCAAGTGTCAATCATCAGTCGTATCAGACTTGGTCACTCTTGTACTCCTGTATTTCTCAACAAAATCCGAGTAAAAGATTCCTCCCTGTGTGATTGTGGTCTGGAGGATGGTGATGTCAGTCACATTTTCCTTGGCTGCTCCTTATTCAATAAGGCTCCCATTTATTCCAAAGCTATCAAACTCAAAATTCCTCTCCCCATAAATATGTCTTTTCTTCTATCCATAGCTACCCCTCCAATCTATAGAAGTCTAGCGTCATTGATTAGTGAGAACAATATCCTGATTTAGCATGTGTACTCAATTTATTATATCGGCACATGTTCATTTATTTATTTTTTCTTTGTATTTTATCTTTTCTCTGGTTGTAATGTCCTTGTTAAGTTGTATACATTTTTTCTTTTGATCAAATTTATTATATATTATTATAATTCCTTAATTTTGGTTTCTTTTAAATACTGCACATACCTTTGTAATGTGCATGTATGTGTATGTGTATATGTATGTATGTATGTATGTGTGCACGTTTATATTTGTGCAGGCATATGACTTTCAATTATGTTTTATGTAACTTTTCTTATATTTCTTCTTTTTAATTTAATTATATTGTTAAACTACATTATAAGCACTGATCTACTCACTTAGCTATATTCATCCTTTCACTTATTGTTACTTAAATATTTTAAATATTAAATATTTTGTTATTTCATGACATGTAAATAATGTTTTCTTCTTATATAATGTTATATAATTTATTTTCTGTTAAAAATACAATCTAAGTGTTCCCAAGCTGACAAGGTATAACCTTGCATTGTTACGTTATATTGTTATGTTTCATAAGAACCAAAGACTGCCTAAATGTCATGATGGTTACAAATGCTCAGCAAAACATCAAAATTTTGTTAATTTTTTTCTATCCTTGCAGTACTGGTCTCTAAGCAGTGTAAGAGCTAGAGTCCAAACTCCCACTTAACGCTCGGATCAGCATCGGATTCTGAATGATTCTGATCATATACAGACAAGGGCGAGAACACTGGATTACGGTGAAAAGCCCCCAAACAGAAATAGAATAGAGTGAGTGACTGCAAGAGAGAAGTACGTTTCCTACTAGTGCAACAACGACGCAACTGTAGTAAAAGACAATAACCACGGCTACAATTCAAGTGCAACAACGACGTAAGTGCATTTTGTGTCATTATTACTCTGATCTACCACAACTCTTATTAATATCCTAGTAATGCCTAAAAATCAGTTATCTATTTTATAATACATACATGTGTGCCTTATTAAAACGTATTTAACAAACAAGAAATACATTTTTAACAGTTCTGCACTATAAAACAAGGAAAAAAAATAAGAGGAACAATGATGTAATTGATCTAGGGGTTGAGAATTAGGGTTTTAAAAATTAATAATGGTTTATTCAAAGTCTGTTAATATAAAAGTAAAGAATATGTGCTATACATACACCTTTGTCATTATTTTCAGTCACTTTCTTAATTTTCACACAGTTTGTATTTCAATTTTTTTTTTCTATTTTTGCCTCTCCTGTAAAAATGTCATTTTAGCAATTACGTCATTGTTCTTCTGGAACAGCGATATTTCCAGGTACTATTGATAGTTTACGTTTATAAGTAAGACGGTTATTAATGTCTTACCATATTACATTTACACGGAACAACATAATATATATAATTAATCTTTTGTATAAATATTTTTTCAGACAATGGACAGCCCAGTGAACCAAGAGGCAAAAATATTAATAAAAGAAGAATATATTCATTCAATTGACAAATATATTGGTGAAGAATTTCCTGAATTCCCAATAGAAGAATGTGAAGTAGATTTAAAAAAAGAAATGGAAAGGCATTCTGTGGTTGAAAATGATGACAAATTAAACATACATATGGATCACGATTGTATCGTCACTGGGAAGACTTTTTCTCAAAAAAGAGATTTAAACGAACATAAACTAACTCATTTGGGCAAAAAAAAACATGAATGCAGTGTCTGTGGAAAAACATTTTTTCATATGGGACTTTTAAAAGAACACAAACTAACTCATTCGGTTGAAAAACCACATGAATGCAGTGTCTGCGGAAAGAAATTTTCTCGAATGGGAAATTTAAAAGTACACGAAATAATTCATTCGGGTGAAAAACCACATGAATGCAGTGCCTGTGGAAAGACATTTTTTTGGATAACAAGTTTAAAACGACACAAACTAACTCATTCGGGAGAAAAACCACATGAATGCAGTGTCTGTGGAAAGACATTTTCTCTAATGGTAAGTTTAAAACGACACGAACTAACTCATTCGGGAGAAAAACCACATGAATGCAGTGTCTGTGGAAAGACATTTTCTCTAATGGGAAATTTAAAACTACACAAACTAACTCATTCGGATGAAAAACCACATGAATGCAGTGTCTGTGGAAAGACATTTTCTCTAATGGGAAGTTTAAAACTACACAAACTAACTCATTCGGGTGAAAAACCACATGAATGCAGTGTCTGTGGAAAGACATTTTCTCGGATAGGAAATTTAAAACTACACAAACTAACTCATTCGGGTGAAAAACCACATGAATGCAGTGTCTGTGGAAAGACATTTTCTCGGATAGGAAATTTAAAAGTACACAAACGAAATCATTCGGATGAAAAACCACATGAATGCAGTGTCTGTAGAAAGACATTTTCTCTAATGGAAAGTTTAAAAGTACACAAACTCACTCATTCGGGTGAAAAACCACATGAATGCAGTGTCTGTGGAAAGACATTTTTTTGGATGATAAGTTTAAAACGACACAAATCAACTCATTCGGGAGAAAAACCACATGAATGCAGTGTCTGTGGAAAGACATTTTCTCAGATGGGAAGTTTAAAACTACACAAACTATCTCATTCGGGTGAAAAACCACATGAATGCAGTGTCTGTAGAAAGACATTTTCTCTAATGGGAAGTTTAAAAGTACACAAACTAACTCATTCGGGTGAAAAACCACATGAATGCAGTGTCTGTGGAAAGACATTTTCTCAGATGGGAAGTTTAAAACTACACAAACTAACTCATTCGGGTGAAAAACCACATGAATGCAGTGTCTGTGGAAAGACATTTTCTCAGATGGGAAATTTAAAACTACACAAACTAACTCATTCGGGTGAAAAACCACATGAATGCAGTGTCTGTGGAAAGACATTTTCTCAGATGGGAAATTTAAAACTACACAAACTAACTCATTCGGGTTGATAGGATTTCCCTGGGATGGGACTAAAACTGGTTTGATGTTAACGCTTTGAGTTTTTGAGTAACACTTTATTTTTCACTATAAAAATTACATGTACATTGTGAATAAAATATACAACAAAACCTGTAGGTTAAACTTTTACTTTTACATGTAAGAATAAAATTGAGTGTTGCTATTAAAATAAAAGATTGAAAATTAAACATATTCCCCGCTAAGAATGTATTCGATAAATTCATTATTTTACGTAAAGCTTGTTTGAATTTATATTGGATTTAGTGGACTGTATTTGATATGTACATGATGTATGATTCAAAGAATTAATACACAAAAAAAATAATAATAAAAATGTATGAAGAATAAGAAAAATGTATAAGATAATGTAAACAAATAGAAAATATGAAAAAACATGTTACACTTGTATATACTTGTTAGGAATGTGTGGGATAATTATTGTTTTAACAATCTACGTTGTTTAAAAGTATGTAGGTATATGGAAGAAAGAAGTATGTAATGGGTATTTTAAATCAAACAAATGATTTGGTCTACATATATATTTTTTCCTGAATCCAGGACGACCGTTTCAGCTTATTAGGCCCTTATCAACTGGTAAACATAGAAACTCTGCTTTTTCTTATATACTAAAATTCGGTACATTTTTGCAATTATGAATTGTTCAAAACAGTTCTATTATAGTTTATGTTGGGAATTACGTCGATGCAGGTGTTTTTAAGTAATGAAAAAACCTACAGTACAGCTGTTAATATAAAGTCTTTACCGAAAGGGTGAATATCGGACGTTTTTATTTTTGGGTTAGTTTTTGTCTGTATACCAGTGGTCCACTTTTCGAAAAACCCGCAATAAAATAGGTGAGGCAAAATTATAGGTATTAGGTATACAATCAGATTCACAAATTTAAATTGAGATCATTCTATACAAATTAATAAATTAAAGCTAAACGTGGACTATACAATTAAACTTAGAGACACTCAAAACAATAATGGTGAATAATAGTGGTAGGTACATGGTGTGTAGGTATATAAAGTAAATATTTGCACATAATCAAAAACTAGGCATATCCAATTAAATAAGAAACATTGCATAATAAATGAACGACAGTGGTAAGTAATATAGATAGGGATGTGATGTATCTATAATTAAAAACTAGGTATATACAATTAAATTACATAGAAACATTGAATAACAATAACTGAGCAACAGTGGTAAGTAATATAGATAGGAAATTGATGTGCATATAATTAAAATGTGACATATACAATAAATTAATTCGGTAACAAAACAAACAGTGGTACCTAAGTAATGCAGCATAGATAGGTAAATCATAAAGCATATAATATTACATTTTTTGTTAAGGCGCTAAGAGCCTTTGACCATCATGTTTGGAGGTTAACTCCTCTTTGACGATTCCGTTGAGAGTTTTGAAAAAAATATATATGATTCATATACTTTTATACTTCAAAATCATCAGAGGAAAAAAGTCTACTTCTATTTATAATAGGTAAAAAAAAATACCAAAATAAGGCTGTTTTCGAATTCAAACTTGTATCTTCTCTTAAACGGCTTGGAATATTTCATGTTATTTTAAATCACGAGATGAGGAATAAGTATGTCTACAAAATCATTAGAGGATTTTTATTTATTTTAATTTACAATGAAACAATGAATTATTTTCTAATTCTTTCTAAAGAAATAACGAGAGGGTACGGGCGTCAGTTGTGAGCTAGCTGTCGGACGGGGAGGTTGTGTCGTTTTACTTGCTGCGCTCATCCAACCGTCGATTCGTTTATGAGAATTACATTCTCTGAATAAATTGACATGCGTGTACGAAGAAAAATTTTGTATGGCGTAGTGGACTTTTTGCATGCTAATAACACGCAGCAATGTTTAGAAAAATATTTACATACATACATACCATCACGGCATGTCCCACATGTGGGGTAACCAGCGACAGGAGTGCAGGTGTACCTAATGTCTCCAGTAGACATTACTGAAAATATTTTGTTTAGAAAAATAACTACATACCATCACGGCATATCCCACATGTGGGGTAACCAGCGACAGGTGTGTGGGTGTACCTAATGTCTCCAGTAGACGCTACTGAAAATATTTTGTTTAGAAAAATAACTACATACCATCACGGCATATCCCACATGTGGGTTAACCAGCGACAGGTGTGTGGGTGTACCTAATGTCTCCAGTAGACGCTACTGAAAATATTTTGTTTAGAAAATATTTAAATACAAACATACCATCACGGCATGTCCCACATGTGGGGTAACCAGCGACAGGAGTGCGGGTGTACCTAATGTCTCAAGTAGACGCTACTGAAAATATTTTGTTTAGAAAAATATTTACATACATACCATCACGGCATGTCCCACATGTGGAGTAACCAGCGACAGGAGTGCAGGTGTACCTAATGTCTCCAGTAGACGCTACTGAAAATATTTTGTTTAGAAAAATATTTACATACATACATACCATCACGGCATGTCCCACATGTGGGGTAACCAGCGACAGGAGTGCGGGTGTACCTAATGTCTCAAGTAGACGCTACTGTAAATATTTTGTTTAGGAAAATATTTACATACATACATACCATCACGGCATGTCCCACATGTGGAGTAACCAGCGACAGGAGTGCAGGTGTACCTAATGTCTCCAGTAGACGCTACTGAAAATATTTTGTTTAGAAAATATATACATACATACCATCACGGCATGTCCCACATGTGGGGTAACCAGCGACAGGAGTGCGGGTATACCTAATGTCTCCAGTAGACGCTACTGTAAATATTTTGTTTAGAAAAATATTTACATACATACATACCATCACGCATGTCCCACATGTGGGGTAACCAGCGACAGGAGTGCGGGTGTACCTTATGTCTCCAGTATACGCTACTGAAAATATTTTGTTTAGAAAAATATTTACATACATACCATCACGGCATGTCCCACCTGTGGAGTAACCAGCGACAGGAGTGCTGATGTACCTAATGTCTCCAGTAGACGCTACTGAAAATATTTTGTTTAGGAAAATATTTACATACATACCATCACGGCATGTCCCACATGTGGAGTAACCAGCGACAGGAGTGCAGGTGTACCTAATGTCTCAAGTAGACGCTACTGAAAATATTTTGTTTGGGAAAATATTTACATACATACATACCATCACGGCATGTCCCACATGTGGGGTAACCAGCGACAGGAGTGCAGGTGTACCTAATGTCTCCAGTAGACGCTACTGAAAATATTTTGTTTAGAAAAATATTTACATACATACCATCACGGCATGTCCCACATGTGGAGTAACCAGCGACAGGAATGCAGGTGTACCTAATGTCTCCAGTAGACGCTACTGAAAATATTTTGTTTAGAAAATATTTACATACATACATACCATCACGGCATGTCCCACATGTGGGGTAACCAGCGACAGGAGTGCGGGTGTACCTAATGTCTCAAGTAGACGCTACTGTAAATATTTTGTTTAGGAAAATATTTACATACATACATACCATCACGGCATGTCCCACATGTGGAGTAACCAGCGACAGGAGTGCAGGTGTACCTAATGTCTCCAGTAGACGCTACTGAAAATATTTTGTTTAGAAAATATATACATACATACATACATACCATCACGGCATGTCCCACATGTGGGGTAACCAGCGACAGGAGTGCGGGTATACCTAATGTCTCCAGTAGACGCTACTGTAAATATTTTGTTTCGAAAAATATTTACATGCATACATATCATCACGGCATGTCCCACATGTGGGGTAACCAGCGACAGGAGTGCGGGTATACCTAATATCTCAAGTAGACGCTACTGTAAATATTTTGTTTAGAAAAATATTTACATACATACATACCATCACGCATGTCCCACATGTGGGGTAACCAGCGACAGGAGTGCGGGTGTACCTTATGTCTCCAGTATACGCTACTGAAAATATTTTGTTTAGAAAAATATTTACATACATACCATCACGGCATGTCCCACCTGTGGAGTAACCAGCGACAGGAGTGCTGATGTACCTAATGTCTCCAGTAGACGCTACTGAAAATATTTTGTTTAGGAAAATATTTACATACATACCATCACGGCATGTCCCACATGTGGAGTAACCAGCGACAGGAGTGCAGGTGTACCTAATGTCTCAAGTAGACGCTACTGAAAATATTTTGTTTGGGAAAATATTTACATACATACATACCATCACGGCATGTCCCACATGTGGGGTAACCAGCGACAGGAGTGCGGGTATACCTAATGTCTCCAGTAGACGCTACTGTAAATATTTTGTTTCGAAAAATATTTACATACATACATATCATCACGGCATGTCCCACATGTGGGGTAACCAGCAACAGGAGTGCGGGTATACCTAATGTCTCCAGTAGACGCTACTGTAAATATTTTGTTTCGAAAAATATTTACATACATACATATCATCATGGCATGTTCCACATTTGGGCTAACCAGCGACAGGAGTGCGGGTGTACCTATTGTCTCCAGTAGACGCTACTGAAAATATTTTGTTTAGAAAAATATCTACATACCATCACGGCATATCCCACATGTGGGGTAACCAGCGACAGGTGTGTGGGTGTACCTAATGTCTCCAGTAGACGCTACTGAAAATATTTTGTTTAGAAAATATATACATACATACATACATACCATCACGGCATGTCCCACATGTGGGGTAACCAGCGACAGAAGTGCGGGTGTACCTAATGTCTCCAGTAGACGCTACTGAAAATATTTTGATTAGAAAATATATACATACATACATACCATTACGCCATAAGCCTCACGGGATAGGCAGAGAGTACCGAACGCCACATTTTTCTATCTTGGTACACATTCATCATTCATTCAAAATATTTCTGTGGAATATTATAAGTTAATCAATTTATGTAGAATTTTTTATTTATTTATTTATTTACAATTTATAAACAACCATTTACATAAAAAAGAACAAAAATATATCATAAACATAACAAAAATAATATGTATTATAACGACGGCCGTAGCATAGTGGTTGTTTGGCTTCCATGAAGGCGTCTTGGGTTCGATCCCCAGCAGAGGAGATTTTATTGAAATATATTTCTCACGCAATTCTTGCTTCTCTGGATTGGAAACGTTTGTTAGTTGGAAGAAATTGTCATTTTGCAATAAACTCCGCACTTGCGCAATGTGCGAGGATGAAAAAACAATATGTCTTCAGTTGAATATTAAAAAATATAATAATAGGCCGGTTTCGGATACATAATCATGCGCGGACAAACGCTCGGGCGCAAATGTCTCATGTACTTTCGATTATACTACACATGCGTGTATCCCCACATAACAGTCTAGTCTCACCTAGAAAAGCAACATACAGAATGGGTCGTGAATCTCATACCTTAACTTTATGGAATGTTATTTTGCCTCATGTATTTTCGATAACACTACACATACGTGTATCCCCACACAACATTCTCGTCTCGTCTCATCTCACCTAGAAAGGCAACATTCAGAATGGATGGTGAACCTCATTGCTGAACAATGTGGAATGTTATTTTGCCTCGTGTATTTTCTATTACACTACACATACGTGTATCCCCAGACATCATTCTCGTCATTTGGGATAATTAAAAAAATAAATATAGTATAAATGAGTTTATTTATTTATTTATTTGTTCTTATACGGTTTCAAATAGCCTTTTACAATACAAAAATATGATACACACATTGATAACTAAACATGTTTTGAGTTTAGAAGAACAACTCCAAGATCATGCAATTGATTTATGTGTACAGACGGTGGCCAAATTAATACAATCAAATGAATTTATAGCAGTTTTTAGACTTCGAATCATTGAAAATTATTATTTTTTTATTTTATTTCGATCTTTCTAGAATATTATGGGAGATTTAATATATTTTTATAAAATAAAATGCATTTACTATGAATATATAATAGTTTATTGATAATAAAATACGTTTTATGGTAAAATGATCAATATTTAGTAAATCCTCCCTTAGCTTTAATTACTGCTGATATTCTTCTGGGCATGCTGGAGATACATTTAATTGAGATATTTTTTAATTCTGGTGTGTTGTGTCATGCCTCAATTATGTTTTCTATTAGTTGTCTTTTGTTGGTGATGACACCTTTTTTTACAATTGCCCTTTTCAGAGCCTCCCAAACGTTTTCAATTGGATTTAGATCCGGTGAATTTCCTGGCCAATCTAATACCTTTATTTATTCTCCTTCTAGAAATTTAGTAACGGTTTTCGCTTTGTGGCAGGGTGCAGAATCATGCATAAATACATATTTTCCATTTGGAAACCATTCGGCCACTTGAGGCTTTAGTCTCCCTTTTAAAACTTCTATATACTGGTCCTGGCGCATTGTGCCATTCACAATATACAGCCTTCCCATACCCATCCCACTAATCACTGACCAGATCATTATTGACTGAGGGTGCTTCACTCTTTTTATTTTATTTTTATTTTTTTTTTTATTTTATAGAATACAACAGCATTACAATAAAGATTTATACAAATATACAGAGATAATTTTTATGTTGCCAATTATAGTATTCTAAATATATTAAGGACATACACATTTATTAACAATTATGAAGACAGGATGGGAAAGGAGAGAGGTAGGAAGGGGAGTGGGGGGAAGCATTGACCACTAGAAACTCATATTATGATTTGCCTCACGTGTCTCAATGTATGAAGAATAGTAAATTAAAATTAAGTTAAAGTTAATGTTAAAGGGGCACAATTAAAAAGTTAAAGATGTGCACAACAAAACAGAGCACAGATTAAACATCCGACAAATTCACAATTTTTTTTTTGAATACATAAAAACTTGAAGCAAACATATCCAACTCCGGAACGCTCAAACAATTTCTATTGTACCCAGTACAAGCTCTATTAATATAAGAATTTAGCATATAGTTAGTTTTAGAAGGTTCTATATAAAAGAGAGACTGGTTTCTATTTCTCCTAAGTGGACAGTGAAAACGGAGTGTGCTTAGAAGGGGTGCGCTGTCGATCAGACCGTTAATAATTTTATATAGAAAACAAATATCATGGATTGATCTGCGTGTCTCCAGTTGTTTTGTGTTGTGGTGTTTAAGAGCTTGAGGATAGTTAGAGAAATGTAGTCTATTACGAAAATTTAATTGCTTTATATATTTTTTTTGAAGATTTTCTATTGCGTTAATATGTATTTCATAGTTTGGATTCCATACAACCGATCCAAATTCCAGTAAGCTTCTAATAAATGAATTAAATAATATACGCAGCGTGTCAGAGTTATGAAAAGGTTTCGTGTTTCGAAATATGAATCCGAGGGTTTTATATGCTTTAGTTGTTATGTATTCAATATGATTAGTGAAAGATAGTTTTTCGTCCAGTATTATACCTAAATCCCTGATTTCAGATTTATATATCAGTTCTTCATTATTGATTTTATATTTAAATAATATTTTATTACGGTTTCGAGAGTATGTTATGTAATTACATTTTTCCACATTTAAGAACAATTGATTTTCCGCACAATAACGTTGTAAACTATATAAATCATCTTGGAGCTCCAAACAATCTGACGGGCTTTTAATTTCTTTAAATATTTTAGCATCATCTGCGAACAACAGTATGTTGGAATGTTTAAGACAAGATTTTATATCGTTAATGTAAATTAAGAATAGCAGAGGCCCCAGATGAGAGCCCTGGGGTACTCCGGAAAAAATAGGTTTATAGTTAGAATTGTGACCGTGCAAAGCCACAGCCTGAGACCTGTTACTTATATATGAATTAAACCACCTAAAGAGATCTCCTCTAATCCCGATGTTCCAGACCTTATGTAGTAAAACTTTGTGATTTAATTTGTCGAATGCTTTAGAAAAGTCACTGTAAATTGTATCCACCTGTAATCTATCGTGCATTGCTCTAGTAACACTATGGGTAAACTCAAGCAAGTTTGTTTCTATAGATTTTTTAATCCGAAACCCATGTTGGTTTGAAATGATTAGAGGATTTAGAAGAGGTAGAATCTGGTCAATAATTATTTTTTCCAACAGTTTACTTAATATTGGAAGCTTTGATATAGGACGGTAATTTGTTATTTCATTTGGGTTACCACTTTTATGTATTGGGGTAATTATTGTTTTCTTCCATAATGCGGGGAAGCAGCCCTCCTTTATGGATTTATTAAATATTATAGACATTGGTATTGAAATCATTGGAGAGCATCTTTTTATAAATTTTCCTGGTATATTATCAGAACCCGGGCCTTTATTTTCATCAATAGATTTAACATATTTGGTAACGAGTGCAGTGTCTATTTCAATATTATTAATAAAAATGGAAGAGGAGAAAGCAAAATCGTTCAGATGATGTTCAGTTCTGGTCATTGCGTTATCATCTCGAATATGTACTGAGGTAAAGAAATCGTTAAATAAATTGCATATAGATTTAGGATCCGTATGCGTAGTATTATTGTGTGACATCGTCTTAGGTGTACCAGCTGAATTTCGCTTAGTCTTTATAAAGGAAAATAGAGTTTTTGGATCATGTTTAATATCATTTTCAATATCCTTCACGTACTTTTCATAACAATAACCTTGTATCAATTTTTGTCGTTTTCTTAATAATGAAAAGGATAAATAATCCATGGGATTCAGAGATTTTTTCCATTTTTTGTGATATTTATGTTTTCCCTTAATAATATTTATTAACCCAGCAGAGAACCAGTGAGGGAAAGAGTGACCCGATCTTATTTTTTTGATAGGTATGTTATCACGTATGACTTTAGACAATATTTCATAAAATCTATCTACACCTTCATCAAGAGCCAGAACAGATAGTTCATTTTCCCAATCATAAGCCGATAGATCACCTTTTATTTTCGTATAATCAGCCCTATCAAAGAGAATAACATCTCTAGAGTTATTTTTCATTAGACTATTTCTTGTTATACACATATTCAAGGTAATGGATAACGTTCTGTGGTGGGGATCAGGAGTGACCAGGTGTGATTGAGATGATACAACTTCACATATATGATTTGAGACAGCAAGATCTAATATTCTGAGTGAAGTATTAGGTACCAGACAGTACTGTCTCATGCCAGTCAACGAGAGAAAGTTGACGAAGTGAGTATTAGATGGATTTTTAACATAGTTATCGACAGTAGGCAAGGAGTCGCCATCAAGCGTCCAGCTGATATAGGGGAGGTTATAGTCACCGATTAACAATATTGTATCGTCATTGAAAAGGGAGGATATCTCTTCTACCATATCCAAGTGTGTTTTAAGACATGCAGAATGATCAATGCCAGGCGCGATATATGAGCAGCATATGTGTAGTTTTGTGGCAGGGCTTAATGGGATAGATACCCATAAGTCCTCCGACGAAGAGGACCATGAGAATTGCTGAACTGGATTAAGGTTCGACTTAACAGCTATCAAAACTCCTCCACCCATAGTTGAGACAGACGAGTCTCTGTCTCTTCTAAAAACCACATATCTTTGATCAAAAAGTTCAGAGTTTAGAAAGTTGTTATTCAGCCAAGTTTCCGACAGACAGTACACATCACAATTTCCACAAAGTATACTCTGGTATACCTCATTTGTCTTAGTTCGGAGCCCCCTTACATTTTGGTAGTATATATCTAGTTTTCTAGTACCATTTGTACGAGTAAGACGGGTAAACATAGAGACACGTCTATGGCCTTAGGTAAAATAGGAGTTGGGGTTAACTGTAAACAACATAGAAAAGTCAATATCAATAATTTGATACCAACATTATAGAGATTAATTATAACAGACAGTTGGTCGATGTACATTAGGTAGGAAAATAGGATAAGAAGGGCTGGAATTAGGTATAGTGATCGCGAGGTTGGGAAAGGAATATATAAGAGAGACAGAAAAATGAGCACAAACATGAGATGATGACTATTAACAATTAGATAGTGTCTACAAATTACAAAATTGATTAACAGAAACTCTATGACAAGTTCAATTTTTCCAAATCCTGCTCCCGAGAAATCAAGATTTTTGGAGATGTATCGTTTCGTCGCAGAAAAACCTTACCGTTTCTCACCCAAATATACTTAATGTTCTTGTCTTTAGCGAATAAGCGGGCTTTATAAAGTATCTCTTTATTGTATAGTGTCAGGTGTTCATTTATAAGAATGTTTCGGGGGGTCCCGGCGATGCCAATATCCTTGTTGGTGATTGTTCTTCTCTTCGTTCTTATCAGTGCCAGGAAATTGTCCCTTGCCATTTGTCGGATAAATTTGACTATAATAGGCCTGGGTGTGGCGATAGAATTGGATCGTACACGAACGATGTAATCAATCTCACGCAGATCAAGGTCTGAGCCTAAAATTTTAGCGATGGATTGTATTATCTCAGGTAATTTTTCGTTATTGGCCTGATTAACCCCTTTAATTTCAACATTGTGGGATCTGTTACGCTGTTCATGTTCAGTGTTTATGGTATAATTGTTCTTTTTATTTAGGCTCTCTTGCAATTTGACACATTCTTCGAGCTTAACTATTCGTTTTTCATATTCCATGTTCTTTTTTGTTAACTCGCTGTTATTCTTCTCTGCTTCATTTAGCTTAATGCAGATGTCTTCGTATTGTTTAGTTATGCAGTTGATAGAATCCAGCATTTTTTTATTTTGGTCTATTATTTCTTCAAATTTCTTATCTTGATTGTAAATTGTTGTCAGCAGTAATTCTTTCAATTCAGCTATTGTAATTGTTTCTTGTTTATTCATTCTCCTTCCCCTGTCCTCAGCGTCTGACGGTTGACGACTCCTGGTCGCCACACTATTAGATGCCATCTTGGTAGTGTAATGTGGTGCGTTAAATATAAAATAAAAACACAAAATTAGATTGGACGGCTTTGGTTTTAACTCGTCACACGTTGCTTCCAAGAACGATACCGCGTTGAGTTCTTGACCACTCTACCTCTAGTCGACAGCTGGCTGTATCTACACTGTTGATTTACACCAATGTTCATACAATTTGGAAGTACACCGTAACATAGGAAGAAAGTTGAATACAGTTTATTCTTAATAGATGTCACTTGGGTGTGTAATGATGTTGGGGGATGTTTTTATTTTCTTGTAAACAGAAAATATATTAAACACTTTTACAGCAACTGATTATAATTCCGATTAGCACTGTAGTTGACAAACTTCAAACATAAATCTTCATAACTAGAAAGTACTGATAGTAGAGAAAATTATATATAATGATTCATTTAACTTCACTGTACAAGGATTACACAGAAAAATACAATATATACTGTTAATTATTAGAGAAACAAAACAAAAAAAACAGGATCAATCTTAATAAGTAGTTAACTTCTTTGGACCACACATTCCTCATTATATTTTTCACCTGGCCTTCTTCTCACATATTGAGTTTTGTCCTGCAGTATTTGGATTGAGGATTCATCAGAAAAACAAACCTGAAAGAACACGAGAAGTTTTCACTAGTCAATTTTATTTAATACAGAAAGTTTCATAAAAACTTATTTTACATTCTAATACCTTGCTCCAATCGTCTTCGTTCCAATTTTGGTGTTTTAGTGCCCATTCTAGTCGCTTTTTACGCATTTCAGGTGTTAGTTTTGGCTTTTTCACTGGGCGATAACATTTGAGGTCCATTTTAACCAATCTTCGTCTCAATGTACGATCAGATATATTGACTCCTGTGGTCTGCAAAATAGTTTTTATTACTTTTCGAGGCTTCTGTCTATTTTCTAGAGCAACATTTCTGATTTTTCTTTCTGTTCGCGGAGTAGTAATGCGCTTTCGTCCACATTTTCCTATTCGAGATGGTTCAAGGGGTACATTTCCTTTCATTTGCCTACTTATTTTGTGCACAGAATATTGAGAAACATTGGTAAGTGTGGCAATTTCTCGTTGACTGTATTCACAGTGACCAAGAAGGGTTGCAATTTTAGATTTTTTTCTTGGAGTGAGGTCACAAGATCTTCCCATTTCTAAAATAAACCAAAAAATTCTGAAATTCAGCATACATTTAGAAAATAATTTATCAAAATCGTAATAATTTGATAAGTAGTATAATTGTGATAAATATTTAGTAATAAATATTAGGTTTACCTGTTATTTAAAAAAAATGTAAGAAACACTCAAACACTGTCTCAAATAAACACAAAATCAATGGGCAAAATATTCCATTAACACCCGCACACTCTGTGAAGACCAATACTAAACTGACATTATCGTATCTTGTATGTGACAAACTTCATGTTGATGCTTAAAAAGTGTTGCAAGTACGATAACAATAATGAAGGGAGTTGCCACAATTAAAAATATACTGATGTGATTCGATTTTGCTGGATAACAGCTAAAAATACAATTATTTTTGCATTTTTTTCCTTTGATTGTATTAATTTGGCCACCGTCTGTATGTAGTACGTATGTAGTACCTACATGACATGTTGTTCAATGGATCACGCATACAGTATTCATTTGAGTTTAGAAGAACAACTCCAAGATCATGCAATTGATTTATGTGTATGTAGTACGTATGTAGTACCTACATGACATGTTGTTCAATGGATCACGCATACAGTATTCATTTGAGTTTAGAAGAACAACTCCAAGATCATGCAATTGATTTATGTGTATGTAGTACGTATGTAGTACCTACATGACATGTTTTTCAATGGATCACGCATACAGTATTCATTTGAGTTTAGAAGAACAACTCCAAGATCATGCAATTGATTTATGTGTATGTAGTACGTATGTAGTACCTACATGACATGTTTTTCAATGGATCACGCATACAGTATTCATTTGAGTTTAGAAGAACAACTCCAAGATCATGCAATTGATTTATGTGTATGTAGTACGTATGTAGTACCTACATGACATGTTGTTCAATGGATCACGCATACAGTATTCATTTGAGTTTAGAAGAACAACTCCAAGATCATGCGATTGATTTATGTGTATGTAGTACGTATGTAGTACCTACATGACATGTTGTTCAATGGATCACGCATACAGTATTCATTTGAGTTTAGAAGAACAACTCCAAGATCATGCAATTGATTTATGTGTATGTAGTACGTATGTAGTACCTACATGACATGTTTTTCAATGGATCACGCATACAGTATTCATTTGAGTTTAGAAGAACAACTCCAAGATCATGCAATTGATTTATGTGTATGTAGTACGTATGTAGTACCTACATGACATGTTGTTCAATGGATCACGCATACAGTATTCATTTGAGTTTAGAAGAACAACTCCAAGATCATGCAATTGATTTATGTGTATGTAGTACGTATGTAGTACCTACATGACATGTTGTTCAATGGATCACGCATACAGTATTCATTTGAGTTTAGAAGAACAACTCCAAGATCATGCAATTGATTTATGTGTATGTAGTACGTATGTAGTACCTACATGACATGTTGTTCAATGGATCACGCATACAGTATTCATTTGAGTTTAGAAGAACAACTCCAAGATCATGCAATTGATTTATGTGTATGTAGTACGTATGTAGTACCTACATGACATGTTGTTCAATGGATCACGCATACAGTATTCATTTGAGTTTAGAAGAACAACTCCAAGATCATGCAATTGATTTATGTGTATGTAGTACGTATGTAGTACCTACATGACATGTTGTTCAATGGATCACGCATACAGTATTCATTTGAGTTTAGAAGAACAACTCCAAGATCATGCAATTGATTTATGTGTATGTAGTACGTATGTAGTACCTACATGACATGTTGTTCAATGGATCACGCATACAGTATTCATTTGAGTTTAGAAGAACAACTCCAAGATCATGCAATTGATTTATGTGTATGTAGTACGTATGTAGTACCTACATGACATGTTGTTCAATGGATCACGCATACAGTATTCATTTGAGTTTAGAAGAACAACTCCAAGATCATGCAATTGATTTATGTGTATGTAGTACGTATGTAGTACCTACATGACATGTTGTTCAATGGATCACGCATACAGTATTCATTTGAGTTTAGAAGAACAACTCCAAGATCATGCAATTGATTTATGTGTATGTAGTACGTATGTAGTACCTACATGACATGTTGTTCAATGGATCACGCATACAGTCTTCGTTTGATAAAAGCGGAGGTATAGGTACACTAAAAAACGATCACTGGTGCGCAGCAAGTTACAAAGTCTCTCGTTCAACAGGTAGAGCATCACTGCCGCGCCACCTTAAGACTTATTCTAGTTAAGTACATACATATTTTGTGAGAAAAGAGTAATATTATATATATATATATATATATATATATATATATATATATATATATATATATATATATATATATATATATATATATATATATATATATATATATATATATATATATATATATATATATATATATATATCTCAACTCAACTTGACGGTGAGCTTTCAGTGTGAGTAGACGTGTGTCGCGCGCGTGCTTTTCGTTAAGTCCTTGAAAATGCCTGGTGATATTCAGGCGAAACGTCGGAAGACAAATGGTCTTAGTCAAGACCTACTGACACGGGAAAACCGAGATAAAAATATTATAACATATATATATATATATATATATATATATATATATATATATATATATATATATATATATATATATATATATATATATATATATATATATATATATATATATATATATATATATATATATATATATATATATATATATATATATATATATATATATATATATATATATATATATATATATATATATATATTGCGTCACAATCTTCACATTTAATTTTACATACACCGGATTTGTCGAGATTATTTATTTTATTTTTACAGTTTTTTAAGTGACTGCCTAGTGTATTGTTAATTTTAGACGAAATATGTATATTAGCTGTACCTACTGTAGGTTTTTACATTACTTAAAAACATCTGCATCGACGTAATTCCCAACATAAACTATAATACAACTGTTTTGAACAATTCATAATTGCAAAAATGTACCAAATTTTAGTATATAAGAAAAAGCAGAGTTTCTATGTTTACCAGTTGATAAGGGCCTAATAAGCTGAAACGGTCGTCCTGGATTCAGGAAAAAATATGTATGTAGACCAAATCATTTGTTTGATTTAAAATACCTATTATTATGGAATTCTACATATTCAACACTGTCAGTATTGACAAAATTAAAAAAAAAAAAAGTAAGTATATACTTTAGTCTATAAATGGTCTGTATTGTCGTTTCGTGTCATATAATATATTATATAATGTCTTTGTATTTAGACGGATAATAAAATTGTTTTATCGACTTTTGTAAAAGTGCATTTGAATGTATGTGTTATTGTTTTAGTTGATAGAATATATTGTGGCAGACCACATATCGAAATTTCTTTGGAGCCCGCGCCTAGCGACGGCAAGTATATTTGTTTGTCGCTAGGCCCAGTTCATCGCCCGCAACGTCAAACAAGTGACAATACTCCTCAACTGGGTATGACACTTCAATGAAATAAGTCTAGAAAGTTCGAGGACATTGAACTTGCTACCCCCAGCGCAGCACTATTTAAGGGAGTCTACACCTCTACACGTCGTCACTTCATTTCCGTATTTCATCTGTCACTTCACGCCGCCGTTACGACCACGCGTCCACCGTTCGCTTCTCGACCACGCCGTCTCTTCGTCTCTCGACCACGCCGTCTCGCCGACACTTCATCTCTCGACCACGCCTTCACTTCATCTCTCGACCACCGGTCATCTCTCGACCCCGCGAGCACGATGGTACTTCACCATGCGAAGATTCGGACACTTCGAACACACCCGCTAACTCGCTCGTTATACCTACTCATTGTGAGAAAGTTCCTTTGTAAGTTATTTCATCAATTGTAAATTTACCTTTAAGCAAACTATTAATTGTGATCAATATACTCATTGCAACTTTTGACCATTCTTTCTTCTTCTCTCTCAACCACTGTCCTTGTGTTCTTATTTCAAAAAATATCCACTTAATTGGGATATAGCAAACTCTCTTTATTGGTAACCCCTCTGCTTACCACCTATATTTATTAGTAACCCCTCTGGTTACTAACTACGCTTGATTGGTAACTCTTCTGGTTACTAATCAGCTAAAATATGAATAGCTACTTTGGTGGATTAGGATGGTTGACCAGGAATGGATACAAGTCTATACACCTATGTGTGTAGTATTCAAATTAATAGTTTTTATTCTTTGGTAATATTATTAATGGGGTATGTATTTAGTTAAAAAACTGCATTTTTACGACATGAAATTTCGGTCTTATGGACGTGGGTATTTTCGTCACAAACTAGCTGACTTTAATATCTTTTTTTTATATGTTCGAATAGGTATTTTTATTTATTTATTTATTTATTTATCCCAAAGACTCACCAACAGGCAAAGAGTACATGTATATTACAATGATATGAACGCTGTCTTCATTTCTCCACAAATTGCCCAATTAGTGGTGAATACAATTTTAGCATAAAAAAAAACAATTTTATAACTTAAAAACTAACATAGATAATTAACAAAATGTAAGAAAAATAAAATATTTAAAAACTTAAAAGCTAACATTAAATACAAAAAATACAAAAATCGTAAGTACCACGGGGAAAGGAAGAGGAAAGGATTTGGTATATTAAGGATAGTGCAGGTTAGCAATCAGTAAGTATTTGATTAATGGATCTCCTAAACGCATTCAGGGAAGAGGCAAAGACATCCACACTCACAAACTTATTATTAAAATTGTGAGTGACTCTGTATAAGGTACTTCTAACACCAGCATTACTGGTCGGAGTGTTCATATAGAACTGTCTGTAATTGCGAATTCGAGTCAACGATGGTATACAGAAGTTTACCCTAGCCAACAGAGCAGGTGCATCAAAATCAGAGTTACAGATCTTGCGCAGCGTCAATGCGTCGAGTAGATCGCGTCTATGTGTCAGACTTGGCAAATTCATTACGCTGATGTTATGGAATCTACGCTGACCGATACGGAAAAATTTTCTTTGCAGCTTCTCAATCTCGTCAATGTACTTACTATATAGGGGGTTCCAAACAGCGGAGCAATATTCTAATTTAGAGCGAATTAAGCATTTGTATAGCAGCAATATGGAATTTACATTACTGAATTCTTTCGTTGATCTTAGAATAAAGCCCAAAATCCTGTTGCAACTAATCAGAACCTCCCGTATGTGTTCGTCAAAGTGCAATTTTGAATCAAAAATAACCCCTAGATCCCTAATACTATGCAACGGTTCCAAAGCCACTCCGTCAATCTTATATATGTGATTTATTACATTTTTATTTTTTGTAAATGTAATGGAATTACATTTCTTTAGATTAAGTTGAAGCTTATTAGCATCGCAATATTTACTGAGTCTGTTCAAATCGTCCTCCAACCCCATACAGTCCTCCTCATTACGTATTCGCCGATAAATTTTGAGATCGTCGGCAAACAGCAAAAATTCTGAATTTTTAAAGCATGTACCAATGTCATTGACGAAGAATGTAAAAAGAAGGGGTCCCAGAACAGACCCTTGTGGAACTCCCGAGGTAACGGCCACGCATTTAGACTTGTAGCCATTCATGACAACAGTCATCAAACGATTACTAACGTAAGACTCAACCCAACGCAGCAGACTACCATGAATTCCGTAAGAGCTCAACTTCCTAATCAGCAAGTCATGGTCAACCTTGTCGAAAGCTTTTTTAAAATCCGTGTAAATTGAGTCCACCTGCACCCGCTTGTCCAAGGCCTCAAACAAGTAATCAGAATATTCAAGCAGATTTGTAACCGTTGATCTTTTGTTCACAAACCCGTGTTGATTATCAAGTAGGCATGGCTTTAGATGATGGAACAATCGATCCTTCAAAATAGACTCAAAAACTTTAGAAAATTGAGATAAGATCGATATAGGACGGTAGTTCTGTATATCAGATGTACAACCCGACTTATGTATAGGTGTAACATACGCCATTTTCCATAGTTTTGGGAAGCGACCCTCAGCAAGGCTTTTGTTAAAGATTAGTCGTAGAGGTCTTGTAAGATGTGGTGCGCATTTTTTAAGGAGCATTGGCGAAATCATGTCAGGCCCCGCACCCTTATTGACATCTAGGTTAACAAGTTTTGCATATACCTCGGAACTAAGTACATGAATCTTAGATAGAGTTGAGTTGACCTCCGGGTTCACGCATGCGTCAGCTGGAGAGTGCATGTTAGTGGGAGGGTTAAACACAGATGCAAAAAATGAACAGAATAAATTAGCAGTAGTTTCTGGATCATTAGATTTTACCTCGCTGTAGAACATATTCTTAGGGTAGCTGGCAGTTTTTTTCATGTTATTAACGTACGAGAAAAATGGTTTTACATTCCTATTCAACGACTGTTCTAGACTTGAAATATATAATTTGTGGTCCCTGCTCTGTGCTTGCTTTAGTTGAGCCCTTTGTTTAGAAAACAGCGAATAATCATGGGGATGACCAAAAGTTTTCCATCTTGCCCAGCTTTTGTTTTTATTTTTAAGCAATGTTACGGTTATGTTCGAATACCAGACAGGATAACTTAAAGATCTTGCCTTTTTCTTTGGTGCAAAAATATCAATGATATCCAGTAATACATTGTGGAAAGTATCCACCGCCTCGTCTACAGATTTTCCCGTAAATAATAATTCCCAGTCGATCATTTGGAGTTTATGGTTTATACCAGTGTAATCAGCTTTATAAAAGTTATATTTGGGAATGTTATTAGTTTGTAGATGACCATCTGCTCGTAAAGAGACACAAGGGATGGTGCGGATCCTCGGGTACAAGTGGCGTGTCGCAATGAATAACAGTGCACCATACATCCGACAGTATGAGGTCAAGTATTTTATTGTTGCCATTGTTAACACGATTAAACTGCTTCAGATCAAGGAAAGATGCAAATTCTATGAGTAATTGAGCAACGGAACTGCTGTAGGACACCGGCCTTACCACACCAGCCTCCCTCGGATTGTCGGCCCATTCAATCGAAGGTACATTAAAGTCGCCCAACAGACATAAATGAGCATCATGTCGAGTATCAACGATAATGTTTGACAATAGGGTAAAATATGATTCGTAAATACTTATGGGTGATGACGGGGGAACATAGATTACACCAATAACTAGTTTGATTTTTGTCTGTGCTGTAGGTTCCAATAACAAAATATAACAATATAGTTACAAACAATAAAAATATTACAAAAAAGTACAATTTAAATAAGTTATATGAAACATTTTTTTTTATAGGATTATTTGGTATATACCACCTCACTAGGCTGAGCCTGTACCGAGGTGGAAATATATATATATATATATATATATATGAAATTATTATTATCTTTGGGGTTATCCCGCGTCAAAATCAGATCCTTGGAAGGATCTTTCGTCAACCGACGTTTCGCCTGGATCACACCAGGCATCTTCAGGGCCTTGTTGATAGATTCTCGCTTCGTGTGTCAGTGCAAGCACGTCCGTTCGAGCCGAGAACCTAGCACCAAGTGAAGATTGGAAAGTTAAAGTTTAAACTGTTGGGGTAGATGGGTTTTCCCCGCTTTTGTTCGCCTTAATGGCTTTTGACTGGCTTCTGGTGATTCGCCTCACGCTTAATGATGTATCTATTGTATTAATTTTATTTGTTTGGCGTTTAACATTTAATGGGTTTACTGTAATGGGATTTTTATTGCTGTCAATTTCTGAGGTATTTAATGAATGTTTTATAATGTTATTTTTATTTTTATTGTCGATTCTATTTTTATGTAAGATATTTTTCCAGGCCAGCGGGAGACGCACACCACCGTCTCGATTATTCACGACATTCTTCCTTTTGTAAATTTCGATTGCCTCTCTATAAATTCTTACTGTTTCTGTGTTAATACTTGCAACTAGGCGTGCATTATCGAAATCGATTTGGTGTCCTTCGTTCAGAGTATGTTGGACTAGTGAAGACGTTAATTTTCTATTGTTTGAATCCACTCTATGCTCCGCGACCCTGGCTGATATTTTTCTGTTACTTTTTCCCACGTATGTCTTGTCGCATGATTTACATGGTATTTCGTATATGCCATGAGACTCTAGAGGGATTTTGTCTTTTACATTTCGCAGAAGGGTTGATATTTTATTTTCTGTTCTAAAGACTGTTCTAATATTATGTTGATTTAGAAGGCGACTGATTTTATCTGTGGTTCCTTTTATGTATGGTAAAAAAGCTGTAGCTAACGGTTTTTCAGAAATAGTTTTATCAATTTTTATGACGTTTTTATTAGTTTGACGTTTGACTGCTTTATTTATAACAAAATTGGAGAAGCCATTACATTGCAGGGTTTTTTTGAGGTTATTTAATTCATTCTGTTGGTGGTCGGAGTCGGTTATTTTTATAGCTCTGGAAACTAATGTATTAGCTACCGATGCAATTTGTGCCGGGTGATGGTTAGAGGATGCATGTAGATATCTATCTGTATGTGTGGCTTTCCGGTAAACCGTATGACCAAGGCTACCGTCATCCTTCTTAATAACTAGGACGTCTAAAAATGGTATTTGATTATTATTTTCTAATTCCATTGTAAATTTTATATCGCTGTGGAGCCCGTTTAAATAAATTAGAAATTTGTTTAGTTCCTCCAATCCGTGGGGCCATATTATGAACGTATCATCCACGTATCTAATCCAGAGTTTCGGTTTCAAATGTGATTTTTCTAAGGCGTCTATTTCAAATTTTGTCATAAAAAGATTTGCAACCGGCGGTGAAAGAGGCGAACCCATTGGTGCTCCTTTAATCTGTTTGTATATTTTATCGTCATAAATGAAAAATGTATTATTTAAGCAATGTTCTATCAATTCAGTTATGTCTTTTGATGGTTCACAAATTTCTTTTACTGCGGAAAGTGCCTCATCGGTAGGTATGTTGGTAAAAAGTGAATTTATAGAGAGGCAATCGAAATTTACAAAAGGAAGAATGTCGTGAATAATCGAGACGATGGTGTGCGTCTCCCGCTGGCCTGGAAAAATATCTTACATAAAAATAGAATCGACAATAAAAATAAAAATAACATTATAAAACATTCATTAAATACCTCAGAAATTGACAGCAATAAAAATCCCATTACAGTAAACCCATTAAATGTTAAACGCCAAACAAATAAAATTAATACAATAGATACATCATTAAGCGTGAGGCGAATCACCGGAAGCCAGTCAAAAGCCATTAAGGCGAACAAAAGCGGGGAAAACCCATCTACCCCAACAGTTTAAACTTTAACTTTCCAATCTTCACTTGGTGCTAGGTTCTCGGCTCGAACGGACGTGCTTGCACTGACACACGAAGCGAGAATCTATCAACAAGGCCCTGAAGATGCCTGGTGTGATCCAGGCAAAACGTCGGTTGACGAAAGATCCTTCCAAGGATCTGATTTTGACGCGGGATAACCCCAAAGATAATAATAATTTCATATTTTCAAATACCCGTGAAAACCTTTCTAGTAACATATATATATATATATATATATATATATATATATATATATATATATATATATATATATATATATATATATATATATATATATATATATATATATATATATATATATATATATATATATATATATATATATATATATATATATATATATATATATATATATATACTTGGTGGTAAGCTTCCGACGCGAACGGACGTGCGCGCACTATCCCTCGCGACGGAAATTTATTAACAAGGAGCCTATTGAAAATGTCTGATGTGATTCAGACGAAACGTCGGCAGACGACTGATTCTCTCGGGAATCAGAATTTGACGCGGGTTATCCCCAAAATACTTAATAATAACATATATATATATATATATATATATATATATATATATATATATATATATATATATATATATATATATATATATGTAATAGAACGATGTATGATAGAGTTAGAAATGAGGTCACTAAGAAAGAATGTAAGATGAAGAAAGATGTAGTAACTAGAATGAAAGTTAACACACTTAGATGGTTTGGTCACGTGGAAAGAATGAATGAAGAACGCTTGACGAAAAAAATATATAAGGCTGACAGGAATGGAAAAAGAGGTCGGGGGCGCCCAAGAAAAGGATGGCACGACCATGTGAACGATATTCTGAAAGAAGGAAATGTTAGAAGTCTGAACAATAGAAGAACATGCATGAGACGTAGCATGAATGTTGACGAGGCGGTGAATGTATGTCAAGATAGAATAGTGTGGCGTTCTGTTCTCTCTGCCTACCCCGCGAGGGACATGGCGTGATGGTATGTATGTATGTATATATATATATATATATATATATATATATATATATATATATATATATATATATATATATATATATATATATATATATATGTTATAATATTTTTATCTCGGTTTTCCCGTGTCAGTAGGTCTTGACTAAGACCATTTGTCTTCCGACGTTTCGCCTGAATATCACCAGGCATTTTCAAGGACTTAACGAAAAGCACGCGCGCGACACACGTCTACTCACACTGAAAGCTCACCGTCAAGTGACTCGTAGCGTACAAGATGGCCGCTTATGTCAAATATTGTTAGCGCGACGTGATTGGCTCCTTGTGACACGCCCACCTGCTGTCGTGTTCGTTGGTAATAATATTTTATCATTATTTTTGTGTTGTGATTTATTGTTAATTTTAGTTGTGACATTAATATTATTATTGTTGTGTTTTGGGGTTATTTTCGCTATGGTATTATTAATATTATTATTGTATTGTTTGTCATATAAAATGTTCTTCCAGGTACTAGGCAAACGAACTCCGTCGTCCCGATTGTTCATTATATCCCTTCTCTTATATATTTCTATAGCTTCCCTGTAAATTCTGAGAGGTTCACTGTTTAAACTTGCTATTATTTTTGAATGGTCAAAATCTATTGTATGTCCTTCTGTGAGCGAGTGTTGTACAAGTGAGGATGTAAGTTTTTTGTTTCTCATGTCGACTCTGTGCTCCGCTATTCGTGCTTCAACTTTTCGATTGGTTCTTCCTACATAAGTCTTATTGCACGATCCGCACGGTATTTCATATACTCCATGAGCTTCAAGTGGAATGATGTCTTTCGGGTTTCTTAGAAAGGTTGATATTTTATTTGTTGTGCTGAAAACGGTACGTATGTTATTTTTGTTTAATAGACGGCTGTTTTATCGGTGACGCCTTTGATATATGGTAGTCGGGCTGTTGATAATGGTGTTTCATTGGGTTTTTCTTTCACTGTTTTTGGACTCTTAAATGCTTTGTTTATTATATAGTCTGAGAAACCATTAAAACGTAGAGCATTTTTCGTGTATTCTAATTCTTGTTTTTTATGCTCATGGTCTGCAATTATTTTTTGATTTTTGTGCTTTAACTATTGTATCTATATTTGTTCTGTAAGTATCACCCCACCTTATAATACCATATTCTACTATTGATTGGTAAAGTGAATAGTACATTAATTTAATGACAGATTTTGGTAAAACATTTCTGATGGAGCGAAAAATGAAATTAATTTTTTTTAATTTCATGCTTAAAATTGGGTTTCCATTTTAGACATTGGTCAATTGTTATTCCCAAGTATTTTGTTTGTGTAGTTTTTTTTTATTTCAGTACATATACAAAAAATAATTTAATATTTTTTTTTGGACAAAGCAAAATAGTTACAACCAAATAATAAAATTCGACAGTGAATATAGGCACATCAGCCTTGGCTGCCTGCCTATAATAAATAAATAATAATAAAACACCCCAAAAAATAGACATACCAAAGTTAACCCCATACGTAATCAGCAACATACAAAAAACTACAATAATCAACACATGCACAATAGTCAGAAAATTTCTACAGGTACCACTTTAAACAACTACACACAAACACATAGCCTCACAACTTGAGTACGCTCCGTTGTGAAGGAAATTACCGAATCATAACTGAGATAGATACATACCATCACGCCATATCCCTTATGGGGTAAGCAGAGAGAACCGAGCGCCATACTCCTCTATTTTTGCATACATTCCTAGCTTCCTTTACATCCATGCATCGTCTCATACATGCTCGTCGATTGTTCAAGCTTCTTATATTTCCTTCTTTCAAAATATCATTCACATGGTTGCCATCTCTTTCTGGGGTGACCCCTGCTATTCACTTCATCTCTTACACCCATGTATATTTTTTGGTCAGTCGTTCATCATTTATTCTTTCAATATGTCCAAACCACCTCAAGGAATTCACTTTCATTTTATTTATAATACTCTTCTTCATCTTGCATTCCCTCCTTATGTCCTCATTTTTTTATTCTATCATATATCGTTCTATTACATACTCTTCTTAGTGATCTCATTTCCACAGCATTTATTCTACTTTCATGCGTTTTTTGCCACGTCCATGTTGCACTACAATTGCATTGTGTACTGCAATTTTGGCTTCCTTTGAGATGCTTGGATCGGACATTACTGGTCTCCGTTTATTCTATTACCTGCCATAACTCTTCTTTCAATGTCTTTATCAGGTCTTCCATTCCGTTCAAACATACTCCCCAAGTATAAATATTCCTCTACTTGTTATAGCCATTCGTTCTCTACTTTTATTACTTTTATAACCGAGATCAATCTATATAATAATAATAATATACAGTTACTTTGTTGATTTTTGCAGTCTTGAATTTTCAGTGGTCTATTTTCATTTGGTTGTCCCTGTTCCATTTTGGTAAAAGTAATGTATACTGTTTTGTCATTGTTTAATGTAAGTATGTTACAGTTTAGCCAGTTTTTAATAAGATGCATTCCACTTTCTGCTTTTTTGTAAGTAGATTCCCAGTTTTTATCGCTAAATAACAACACAGTGTCATCTGCAAAACTTATTATTTGTCCTCCTATATTCATATTGCATAGGTCGTTCATGTAGATGAGGAATAAGATAGGACCGAGTATGCTTCCTTGAGGTATTCCGTAGTTTATATTGGAAGGCGAACTCAGAGTTTCTTGAATTTTGACTAGTTGTTTTCGGTTTGTCATATAGCATTTCAATAATTTTAACTCATTTCCGGTAATCCCTAATTGTTCCATTTTTTCAAAAAGTTTAGTATGGGATATTGTATCAAAGACCTTTTTAATATCCAAAAATATACCAATTGTTTTATTGCCTTTGTCAACATTCTGTGTTATATATCCAGTGACTCCAGAAATAGCATCCGAGGTAGACCTTCCTTCTCTAAAACCATACTGATTGTTTGACCAGATCTTGTTTTTGTCGAAGTAGTTTGTAAGTTGATTTTTTATGATTCTTTCTATGATTTTAGAGAGAATGAGTACACTAATTGGGTGGTAATTATTTACTTCGTCTTTGTTTCCATCCTTGAATATGGGTACAATTTTTGCGGTCTTCATAGACGTTGGGAAGATGCCGTTAGTTATAGATAAGTTAACTAGATATGTAAGCGGAGCTATTAATTCATTTTTAAGGAGCTTTATAGATTTTGCAGATAGACGGTCTATTCCTGTAGCACAGTCTGGTTTTATTTTTGCTTTGTTTATTTCATCCGATGAGACCTTTTCAAGAATGAATTTCTTTGTAGAGTGATTATTGTATTGTGCAGTGTGGTCATTTTGATTTGTTAATTTGATATTTTTGGCCAAGTTGGAAATAAACCCATAAATACAAATTATTAAATATTTTAAGATATTTTGTTTTCTATATACATATAACATATAGGTATGTATGTCAAGATAGCGATAGTATGGAGATCAGTCCTTTTTTCCTACCCAGAATATGAAACAGCATGATGGTATGCTTGTATGTTTGGAGATTAAGTATCAAATTATTAAGTCTTCTTAGATATTGTGTATAGGTGACTGCCATACAAATTGTATGAAGCAATGTCGTCGCTAAAATATTTTTTTTTAAAGATTGTTAAAAAAAAATTGAAATGTACTACTACAATGTTATTATTTTTTATAGAAATTTGAATTATCTAGTTAAGGTGTTTCGGCTTTATTCGATATTTTTAAAAACTTTAGAAATATATATATATATATATGTTATAATATTTTTATCTTGGTTTTCCCGCGTCAGTTAGTCTTGACTAAGGTCTCCCGATGTTTCGCCTGAATATCACCAGGCATTTTCAAGGAAAGCACGCACGCGATTTACGTCTGCTCACACCGAGAGCACACCGTCAAGTGACTCATAGCATACGCGATGGCCACTTATGTCAAATGTTGTTAGTGCAACGTGATTGGCTCCTTGTGACATGCCCACCTGCTACTATTTTACTTTATTTTTGTAGAAAAATTGAAGCAACGAAAGAAAATGACAGGAATAATGAATAGAATAAAATTGTAAATGTATATTTATTTGAAGCAAATCTATTAAAACGTATTCAGTGATTACATTACATAAGATTATAATAATTGTATATAATAATAAAGGAAACAAGCTTCTTACTAAAATAATATAATACATGGAAATTATAAAATCGACAAAGTTCCGAAGTTAAAACGACCAAATCAACAACATTTTTTTGTAAACAATAGACAATTGTAAAAAAATAATCATTTGTTTAAAATATCTGGCAACATTATACAATAATATATATATAATTCAATATAAATATGTGCTAATTCTGCAGAAATTTACATCACTGGCAATATATGATATCATTGTCGTCGTCATCGTCACTTGATTATCATAAATGAGAGAGAAATTATTATCAATCAAATTTCTTTTAAAATACAAATACATTACAAGATTTTATTATACATTTGTAAGTGGCGTTTGTTTGTGGTGAATTTAATAATGTCAAAAGAATAATAAAATAGACTTGTCAAATATCTACTGATTCGTAAATTATATTTACTTCATTTTGTGTAGCTATGCCCGATATTACAGTCGGCCCTCAACTCATTGAGTTTGTTAAACTCAAGATTAATGTTAAGGGGAGATTTAATCCATTTCCGTATTACAGTGCAATATGACATGTCAGTTACTAAATCTTCAATTATAGACATATAGCACTTTTTCTGTGGTTATTATCTGTCAAATTTTAAATAACCTCAAATAATACCAACTACAAAACGGGACGCTACCACTTGAAATACTATTGTTTTATTATCCAACATGGTAAATTTAATTTTTTTCACCAAAATAATGCTTTTAAATGCCCAAAATTTTACAACACGTTTATTAGTAAGACTGAAGATAAATGAAGAATAATGTTATTGTGGTTATCTCCATATAATGGTGGCATCAATTTCCAGGGTTCTAACTTATATGGTTTTTGAGATAAAAGTAAAAATTCAAAAGTTGCCCATGACACAGAAAATACAGTCATCCTACTCACATCCCTGATAAATTTTATTTATTTCATTTGCCATCCTTTTCTCTCACATATAGTTAAGTTTTTCTTTAATTGCTGTCCTTTTAATACAATATTTGTATATTCATTCCTTCACTTCAATTTATTTTTATTATACCTACATACATATTTACCTTAATGTCTTGAGGGTATTTAATTTTTCTTAGAATTGCCCTCTTCCTTATCTATTATTGTTCACCATTCTGACGATGCTCAGCATTAAAGTGATGCCGGTTAATGGGAGTCGCGTTTGTGAAAAAAAAATTAAGTAGAACGTAAAATTAAATATTTTTTTTTTTCATAATTTTAGTTGACTTTGTATATGTCAAAAACTCATTTTAAGTTGGTCGAGTGAAACACGGGTTGAAATAAATGTCACATATATTTATATATTTCAATCAGTGGGGAAAATAAGCTGGACTCATTATTATATACGAATACCATAAACCATTCACAGTCACCTGCCCCACGTACGAAGGATGGGATGGGAAAAAGGTATATAAACCAAAGAAACAAGGATTGATCTGGTATACAGATGGATCAAAGACCAGCATTAATTTATCATGTAGTCTTGGACAATACTCTACTGTATTCCAGGCAGAAATGTACGCAATTATTGAATGTGCATGTGAGAATATAAATAGGTACTATAGAAATAGAAACATTTATATTTTATCAGACAGCCAAGCAGCCCTTAAGGCGCTAGAATCATACCAGGTCACTTCAAAACTGGTATGGGACTGTCTAAAGTACCTTAATAGGCTAGGGGAAAACAACAAAATACATTTGGTGTGAGTACCTAGACATAAAGGTATAGAAGGAAACGAAAAAGCAGATAAGCTGGCAGAGAAAGGATCAAGGATGCCTTTCATAGGACCTGAACCAGCCGTTGGCTTGTCTGCAGCAACAATTAAAAGATCGGTCAAAGACTGGATAACAGTCAAACACAGAGAGTTCTGGGAAGCTAGTCGTGGACAACGGCAGGTGAAAGAATTCATAGAAGGGCCCTCCAAAAAGAGGACAAGAAAGCTGCTGAGTCTCAGCAGAGAGCAACTAAGAACGATGACTGGTCTATTTACTGGGCATTGTCATCTAAAAAGACACCACTAAATAATGGAGATCGCCGATGAACCAAATTGTAGAAAGTGTCAACAAGAGGAAGAAACAGCCTCTCATGTGATCTGTGAAGTGTCCAGCCCTAATGGAATCCAGACACAGACACCTGGGAGCCTTTATACTAAGACCCCAAGATCTGGGAGGCATTTCAATCTGCAAAATATGGGACTTTATTCAAGAAACCGGATTGCTGTTGAAGTGACATCCCCCTAAGGGAGGCACAATAGATCAACCTATGGTCGCGGTGCAGGGGCGTGTTGGACTCACACTTAATAATAATAATACATATTTCAAACAGAATATAACTATTTTATCAACGTGTACATATGAGATAAATTTTACGGTGCCACTATTTTTACGACCGGAATTGGCGGGAAAAGCGTTTTCCCGCCAAAAAGTGTCTATTTACACGACAAATTTTCTGACGTCGTCTATGTTTTTAGGTCATTTATAACCATAGAAAGCGCAGATAAATCAAAATACAAAAATATTTACCTTTGTCATTTTTTCAATGGCCATAAATGCATCATGGAAACCAACTTGAAGAAAAAATAAATAATATTGGCATCTTATTACATTTACTTAATTTTATAAATCATTTTGTTCATCGAGATCTACAATTATAACAAAGTATAAACAAAGGTAAATATTTTTATAACTTGATTTATCTGCGCTTTCTATGGGTATGGAAAGAATGATAAGAATTTATCTATGGTTGAGTCGTAAAAATATTCCTAGCCTAAATTTTATAGTAAAAATATATACATCAATACTAACATATCTGTCTTAAATAGGTTTAGTAGCTGAATTCATTTCTATGACTTTGCACCCTAATAAAAATTAAGGCAGAAAACATATATGAATACATAGTCTGATAAATAGTGAACTAAATAAATATAAGTTCAAAGTTTTGGACAGTGATTTATGTGTTGTAAAAATTATATTCGTGGTATACGCCGTTTGAGAAGCAGCCATCCGGATACGAGGTGCATCTACGGTAAAATGCTCCGCGCGCGAGGTGTAGTGAGTGGTTATCTGATTCGCTGGTCAAAAGGATATAATTGTGATGTTTCATCTATAAAATCCATGATTAAACTGCAAGTCATATCTTCTTATTCCTTCAGCCATCTCTCTACTCTGCTGGACGTGGACCTCTTCTAACTACTTCCATTCGTCTATTTTAGGCTTTGTGGACCCATCTCCTTCCAGTGACGACGGGAACAATATCATCGGCCCACCTATTCCTCTTTTCATAACCCACTGTCTCAATTTCAGAATGTTGATATAGTTTATGGTAAATAACTCGAGCATTTCCGTCATGGAGAGGAACGGCTTCAGTATATATTCAGATGGGCGGTGGCAGAGCGGTTAGCGCACTCGGTATAGCTATTGGATTGAACTCCCGGGGCTCAGGCTGGCTAAGGACCTGCTCGGTAACTATGACCGATAAAGGTCCAAAACATGTTTGAGCCTCGGCAGGAAAGCCCTAAAAACTCTTGACAGGGTTCCTCACAGGCCACTGTAGACTTGGGGAACATCTGCGGAAAATAGGACTAGAAGAAGACGGCACATGCAGATTCTGTAGGGAGGGGGCGGAAACGCCACACCACCTCCTCGTGCAGTGTGATGCTGTGACACAAGTTAGAATGAGGACCTTGGGCAGGCCCCAAATGGACATTGAATCATTGAATCCCCTGTGGGTCCTTAACCTCCTAAGAGGACTAGGACTCAAAGGGGTGCTGTAACAGGAAACCCGATAAGCAAGTAGGGGGAGCGCAAAAGATCCTAAGAGTCGCAGTGCATAAGATCACCCCCTAATAATAATAGTGCACTGGGTTATTTTAATCCAGTGGTCGCAAGTTCGAATCGCACCACGACCGATTTCGTTCACCTATAGTACAAGCATCAATGTTTTTTTTTTGCAGGTGGCAGTTCTTAAGGAGAACACACTTAGGCCAATTGGCCCTTTGTGATACCACAACATGGGGCTGTCCTCCCACTCACTCATCCCCCCCTGAACTAGCCTGGGTGGCTAATGAATGTCATAATGTCTCCGATGTTGGCCGACGCTATGTCAATTAGATCATCACAGAAGAAGCTTCTCAAGGAGCTTCTCCTAATTCTAGAGAGAGCAGGACAGTGATAGAGGAAGTGGACCACAGTCTCCTCCTTTCCTTCTCATATCCCATGGTCTCCATTTCAGAATTCTGAGTGCTCACCTGTCTATTTAAGTTTTGTAACTCGATCCATGATGTCGACAACTTTTGTCTGACATCTGATTTCTTCGTTTCTTATTCTGTCTCTTGGCCCTTCGCACACAAGCCTACGCAAATTAATAGTACATACTTACGTCACGAGTACTGATTGGCGTACGGTCCGTACGACGTAAGTCGTCTATTCGGCCAGTATTGGCGTAACAGAGATTCTTTCAAGTGCAAAAAATTGTTTTACTAAATTATACACTATTATAGCAAAAAATATGTTCTCAATAAAAAAAAACCATCAAAAGATTTATATACTAAAAATAAAAATATTCTATGTACGTTTGGAGCTAAAATAACAATATATATATACACATAGGGGAATTGATAAATAAATAGTTTATATCATTTCGATCGAGTTGTTCATTCAACTATCGACCAATGACAAATGAAATTATCAAGTGACGAGCAACAAGACTTGCCATGTGAACTTTTAAACTTCTTTACAAATTTTTCCTAAATAAAAACTGATCAATAAACCATACCTTAAAAATAACACTGTCAATCAACAAACTACCTCTTGGTTATATTGGAGCACATATCACTGACAGTTAGTCAAGGGGAGAACAAGTTGGTTGATTCCATCGTAGAGATTGTATCACACGCAGTGACAACGTTCACACTCTTACCAATCTTGCGTCAAAGAACGAGCGACGACGTCGGATCATAGCGCACATTAGTAAAAATGTTCACGCAGCAGTGTAAAAACGAGACTGTCAAGGATCGAGCGACGTCACTTTCCGCACTGAGATTATGATGTACATTAAAAACAATGTTCACGCACCAACGACTGATATAAAAATGAGACTGTCAAGGAACGAGACATTATTTCAACATTCACACAATGACCAATCATTGCGTGAATGTTGACTGAGATTAACATCGCATCGATAGAATATTCAGACCGTCAAGGAACGAACAACACCGAGGATAAAATCGCATCGTTAAAATGTTGTGTACCAATGACGAATCTAAAGGCCATCAAGAGACGAGTGATATGATCATCGTTAGAGCACGCATTCGATCGTCAAGCGACGACCGAGGTCGTCACGCTGGGACTATTGATGCTTCTCCCCCTCGCACTTGACCAGCTTGGCAAAGTGCTCGGTCATGTCGATGCTGTTGCCGATGCTGGTCTCGGCGTCTCTGACTTCCTCGATGGGCAGGACGGTGCGCACGCATGTGGTGATGGTGGACACGGCCGGGCTGAGGTCGGGGGGGGGCTCCCTGATGGCCGTGGACTGGGGGTGGGGGTTGCCGGACTGGAGGCTCTCCACGACGTCCTCGAGAATCAGGCGGGTCTTGCGGACTATCTGGAAGTTGGCCACCTGGAAAAAAGGAAACTTTTTATTTTGTAGTAGGTGCAATCTCCAGCAGAGAAATATAAAACTGTGAAAAATCCAGCCCAAATAATGCTCTCTATAGTACGGCCATTGTATGATGACGTTTGTATTTGACGTTTGGACTCACATAAAGTTTCGTAATTAATGACAGCTAAACATTGGAGGACAAATGCTATACTTTATTATGCGAGCGCAGCGCCAGAGTAGTGATGTACCGCAACATTCAAATATAATTAACCTAACGTTAAATCGTAAAAACAATTCAAGTTATTAAAATAATATATACCTAATCAATTAAATTAATTTTCTTTATATTTTTAAGTATTTTGAAATTTATTTATTTATTTATTTATACATCTTTTTGTACATAATATAAACAAATATAATTGTACACTGGCGGGCTTATTGCCATTAGGCAATTTCTTCCAACCAACCAGATTACAAAGTATGACAACATTGTGACAACAACAACAACAATTTACTATTAGTAAATATATAATGCTTATTTATTATATTTGAAAATAAAACGATGGTTGCTCAGAATGTCGAGAAACGACATTTAGGTCCGAACACAGAGTCCTACCTAAATACTAAATTCTAACCATGTTTTCATTGCACAGTCGCTCACTTAAGTTAGGAGATCACGTGGCTTCCTAACTAGAGGATGCTACCAAGTTCACGTATGAGACACATTGCATTGCAGAGACATATCTAAATACTAACCATGTTTTCATTGCACAGTCGCTCACTTAAGTTAGGAGATCACGTGGCTTCCTAACTGGAGGATGCTACCAAGTTCACGTATGAGACACATTGCATTGCAGAGACATATCTAAATACTAACCATGTTTTCATTGCACAGTCGCTCACTTAAGTTAGGAGATCACGTGGCTTCCTAACTGGAGGATGCTACCAAGTTCACGTATGAGACACATTGCATTGCAGAGACATATCTAAATACTAACCATGTTTTCATTGCACAGTCGCTCACTTAAGTTAGGAGATCACGTGGCTTCCTAACTGGAGGATGCTACCAAGTTCACGTATGAGACACATTGCATTGCAGAGACATATCTAAATACTAACCATGTTTTCATTGCACAGTCGCTCACTTAAGTTAGGAGATCACGTGGCTTCCTAACTGGAGGATGCTACCAAGTTCACGTATGAGACACATTGCATTGCAGAGACATATCTAAATACTAACCATGTTTTCATTGCACAGTCGCTCACTTAAGTTAGGAGATCACGTGGCTTCCTAACTGGAGGATGCTACCAAGTTCACGTATGAGACCCATTGCATTGCAGAGACATATCTAAATACTAACCATGTTTTCATTGCACAGTCGCTCACTTCAGTTAGGAGATCACGTGGCTTCCTAACTGGAGGATGCTACCAAGTTCACGTATGAGACACATTGCATTGCAGAGACATATCTAAATACTAACCATGTTTTCATTGCACAGTCGCTCACTTCAGTTAGGAGATCACGTGGCTTCCTAACTGGAGGATGCTACCAAGTTCACGTATGAGACCCATTGCATTGCAGAGACATATCTAAATACTAACCATGTTTTCATTGCACAGTCGCTTACTTAAGTTAGGAGATCACGTGGCTTCCTAACTGGAGGATGCTACCAAGTTCACGTATGAGACACATTGCATTGCAGAGACATATCTAAATACTAACCATGTTTTCATTGCACAGTCGCTCACTTCAGTTAGGAGATCACGTGGCTTCCTAACTGGAGGATGCTACCAAGCTCACTCTGACATGGAGCTGTCAGAGTGAGCTTGGTTACATAAATATTATGTTTGTGTTATTATGACAAAAAACATTTTAAAGGACAGTATAAACCCATAGAAAGCTATCTATCTCTTTTCAACATACACAATAATGTGAAATTCTACGCCATCGACCTTAAGTTTGTCGTAATATTTAGTTACTGATACCTCTGTAATGCAATTGCTAACTTAAGAATACTAAATACTTCAGTGAGGTTAGGAGTTAGTATTTAGGTACTTAGGACTGTGCATTCGGGTCTTAATATTTCCTGTTCCACAAGTATTTTTTCATTAATGATTTTAAGTGTGTCACAACACTATTACAATCTGTCAGAAACAGATAGATAGACAGTTGGTTTCTGTGTGGGCGTCCTGGGTTCGATCCCCAGCAGAGGAGATATTTAAATCCATTTCTCACGCCAATATTAGCTGGAAACATGGTTAGTTGGAAGAAATTGCCATATGGCAATAAATTCGTCGCTTGCGCAGGGTAGAAGGAAGTGTTTATTATTATTATTGATGTATATCTCCGTCTCTTTTCCACTTTAAGTTCCTGCCCGCACCGCTATGGGGGCGTCACCATCAGTCATTTTCTAAAGCTTGATAAATTAAAAAACATTTATTTTTACTTTTGAAATAATATTTCTATAATTAATGAATATAAAAAAGCTTCAAATTGATTGATCCAACTGTCGATGGCAATTGTATGCATAATTGAAGAATACGTACCAAACTATAAACCTTTTAACTTAAATTATTGGATATTTTAAGATATATTTTGTTTTCTATACATAAAACATGTACCTACATATCGTCTGCTTACTGGAAGAAGTCACTAACTGCCTATTTTGGCAAAATTGAGTTAACTATGCTATCATATTCACCAAAACACACTTTACATCTGGAATAAAAATTATCTTCATATCAGGTCCCGTCCCGAAAAATATTCATTATCTGCATTTTTTTTCAATTATGTCGTCTGTAAAAAGTCATTATCGTTGTAATGAAGTCTTTTTTTTACATATTTTTGTATTTAACTACCAACATTCGAAAATTTTAACACATTAACTAAAGAATTTAATTTTCAATAAATACATAGCATCACATCCTAACTGGGTAGGCAGAGTGAAAAGAACGCCATTTTTTTTATCCCTGATGCATTAATCGCCTTATTTACATTGATACATCATCTCAACACTTTAGTCTGTTATTCTCATACATAAACCCATGCATGTCCCTAACGGGGTAGGCAGAGAGAACCAAACACTATATTTTTATATCCTGGAACACATACATCGCCTCATCAATATTCATACATCATTATTACATGTTCATCTTTTTTTCATGTTTCTTGGATTTCTTTATTTCTTAATTTCGTTCGTATGGTCGAACCAGCCTAAATAATATTTATATTGTAGTGATACACCAGAAAAACTGCATTCCTGGTACAATATCTCTTATGTATCAGTAAATACAGGAGAGAGAGAGAGAGAAGGTGTTTGCCTGACACTGTTCATTTAAAGCACAAGCATACCTTTGCTTAAATTTGGGTATTATGAGGATGCATAAATGTAATTGTTAAACGAATATATACGTTCTTAAAAAAAACAAAAAAAAAACTATATTTTTACATGTATTGTTGATGTTGACGGTATTTAAGGTTAAGAATTCATAATAATATGATTTAGAACAAATTTGGTTAATTCATAAAAAAAAATATCTGACAAAACCCCTTAAAAGGGGAAAGTGACGCAAGTCCCTGTGTACACTTACAAAATGACTGATATAGGTAGTTGGATGTGACGCTCGTCGCTTGTAAGAACGCAAAAAAATATCTGACAAAACCCCTTAAAAGGAGAAAGTGACGCAAGTCCCTGTGTACACTTACAAAATGACTGATATAGGTAGTTGGATGTGACGCTCGTCGCTTGTAAGAACGCAAAAAAATATCTGACAAAACCCCTTAAAAGGGGAAAGTGACGCAAGTCCCTGTGTACACTTACAAAATGACTGATATAGGTAGTTGGATGTGACGCTCGTCGCTTGTAAGAACGCAAAAAAATATCTGACAAAACCCCTTAAAAGGGGAAAGTGACGCAAGTCCCTGTGTACACTTACAAAATGACTGATATAGGTAGTTGGATGTGACGCTCGTCGCTTGTAAGAACGCAAAAAAATATCTGACAAAACCCCTTAAAAGGGGAAAGTGACGCAAGTCCCTGTGTACACTTACAAAATGACTGATATAGGTAGTTGGATGTGACGCTCGTCGCTTGTAAGAACGCAAAAAAATATCTGACAAAACCCCTTAAAACGGGAAAGTGACGCAAGTCCCTGTGTACACTTACAAAATGACTGATATATGTAGTTGGATGTGACGCTCGTCGCTTGTAAGAACGCAAAAAAATATCTGACAAAACCCCTTAAAAGGGGAAAGTGACGCAAGTCCCTGTGTACACTTACAAAATGACTGATATATGTAGTTGGATGTGACGCTCGTCGCTTGTAAGAACGCAAAAAAAATTAACTCTAATAAAATTTCAAGGCTCATATGAAATGTCGAAAAAAAATCGACTCAAATTATAATAGTCATCAACATTGTCATTGGCCCGTCAGCCCGTTGTGGGCCTTGACCTTCTTCAGAGTCCATCGCCATTTCTCCCTACACTCTGCGGCTCTCTTCCAGTTGGTGAGGCCCAGCGCTAGTATATCAGCCTCCACATCGTACCAAGCAAAGGTTTACCAGCATATGTCACTCGAACCATAACTCCAAATGAACGAAAACAATGTTTGAAAGCCGACCTAAAATAGACAGAAATGTTAGAAGATCTCAGATATTGTGGTCCGATGACATCAAATGAGGCGGTTTGGAGGCGGTTGGATGCGGTCTGGCCGATATAGAGAGCTGAGAGGTCTCAGGCGGAGGCCTATTCTCAATACTGGATCAGAGAGGGCTAACATGATGATCTGCAATTTGTGACGCAAGGTGTGGTACCTACTTAGATTATATATGATACAGATACCTAGTCAGCGCAATGAAAGTATGACAACTAATTGTGTAAATAAAAAAAAAAAACTAAAACTAAGAACAATGTTCCGAGTTTCACTCGCTCGGCCGTCAATACAGTCATAGTACATGTAAAATCTCTTTTCTATGCAGCATACGTAGGTACACGTATGTAGATCTGCCGCCTCATAAACACATGTAAATAAAACTTGTCATACATTTGAATTCGAAAATTATATAGCACGTGGCTTCTTTACCTTATAATAAATTCTACAGTGTGGTACTATTATAATTTGAGTCGATTTTTTTTGTGTTGCGCTACGAGCATTTTGTGACGCAACATTTTCGTATGAGCCTTGAAATTTTATTAGAGTTAATTTTTTTTGCGTTCTTACAAGCGACGAGCGTCACATCCAACTACCTATATCGATAGACTACAGATGGTATTTAACACAGCGGCAAGACTTATTTTCGGTGCAGAAAAACGATGTCACATATCTCCTCTACTAAATGAATTACACTGGTTGAAGTGTCCAGAGCGAATTGATTACAAAATTTGTTTGACAGTATATAATGCTTTGAACAACCTGACACCAAAATATATACAAGAGCTGTGTCAGAGAAGAGATCTCTCTGGGAGGCATCTCACACTCAGGTCATCTGGATCACAGAGTAACAATTCCTTAAAGGAGTTGGACAGAGTCAACGAAGCGGCTTACTATGACCGATGCTTTAGTGTGAGTGGTCCTATTAAGTGGAATTCACTGCCTCTAGATGTCTCAAAGCAAGAGCACTTTCACTAAAGGATTAAAAACAGCTTTGTTTCAAAGAGCAACACAACATTAGACTATCAGCGCCCTTGGTATGATCTTGAATCATTAAACGGCGCTATACAAATGACTTATTATTATTATTATTATCTGAAATATTCATCTTCTTCTTCTTCTTCGTCAGCCATCTCTCCACTGCTGGATGTAGGCCTCCTCCAATGAACTCCATCTCTCTCGGTCCTGTGCTTCCCCCAGCCAACCTCTTTCCGCAACCGAAATGATATCGTCCACCCATCTTTTTTGTGGTCGCCCTACCGGTCTTTTATTTTCCCACGGTCTCCATTTTAGTATTCTGGGTGTCCACCTCTCGGTACCCTGTCTTGCAACATGCCCTGCCCACTGCCATTTCAACTTTGTAACACGGTCTGCTATGTCAACGACTTTTGTTTGGCGTCTTATTTCTTATTTTATCCCGGAGGCTCACTCCTAACATTTGCCGTTCCATAGCTCGTTGCGTACATTTCAGTTTGTATAAAATATTTGTTTGTATTGAAATATTCATGATAGGTACTAATAAAATGAGAATATTAGAATAATAGAAAAAGTTTGGAATAAATTGCAAAATGGCAATAAACTCGCCACTTGTGCAGGTTGCAAAGAAATGATTAAAATTTGAATTTTTTTATGAAAGCATTATAATGAGTTTTGCCACATAGAAATATTACATACAATCTCACACAGTATGGCAGATGAGCCGTCAGGAAAATCTCATTATATGCAATTTTGTGTTTTTTTTCTTTCCCTATGAGTTTTTGTCAAATTTAAACATTAAATATAGTTAGATTAGGCTACTTTTTATACATGTTGTAAAATTCATGACAATCTATAAACAATTAAAGGAGTTATGAGAGTTAATATTGCCAAAAAACTTTGACAGCCATTATCTCGAAAACATGTTTCTCGCAGTTAGTGACTTTTTCCATTCAACAGACGATATGTCAAGATAGGATGCTATTCACAATAATGCATCTATTTAGTATCAAACTATTGAGATTACCAGTAGATAATGCGCAGTGTATACTGCTATACAAATTGTATAAAAACATGTAGGTGTGTATGTCAAGATAGGATGGTGTTCACACAGCTATTCACAATAATGCATCTATTTAGTATCAAACTATTGAGATTACCAGTAGATAATGCGCAGTGTATACTGCTATACAAATTGTATAAAAACATGTAGGTGTGTATGTCAAGATAGGATGGTGTTCACACAGCTATTCACAATAATGCATCTATTTAGTATCAAACTATTGAGATTACCAGTAGATAATGCGCAGTGTATACTGCTATACAAATTGTATAAAAACATGTAGGTGTGTATGTCAAGATAGGATGGTGTTCACACAGCTATTCACAATAATGCATCTATTTAGTATCAAACTATTGAGATTACCAGTAGATAATGCGCAGTGTATACTGCTATACAAATTGTATAAAAACATGTAGGTGTGTATGTCAAGATAGGATGGTGTTCACACAGCTATTCACAATAATGCATCTATTTAGTATCAAACTAATGAGATTACCAGTAGATAATGCGCAGTGTATACTGCTATACAAATTGTATAAAAACATGTAGGTGTGTATGTCAAGATAGGATGGTGTTCACACAGCTATTCACAATAATGCATCTATTTAGTATCAAACTATTGAGATTACCAGTAGATAATGCGCAGTGTATACTGCTATACAAATTGTATAAAAACATGTAGGTGTGTATGTCAAGATAGGATGGTGTTCACACAGCTATTCACAATAATGCATCTATTTAGTATCAAACTATTGAGATTACCAGTAGATAATGCGCAGTGTATACTGCTATACAAATTGTATAAAAACATGTAGGTGTGTATGTCAAGATAGGATGGTGTTCACACAGCTATTCACAATAATGCATCTATTTAGTATCAAACTATTGAGATTACCAGTAGATAATGCGCAGTGTATACTGCTATACAAATTGTATAAAAACATGTAGGTGTGTATGTCAAGATAGGATGGTGTTCACACAGCTATTCACAATAATGCATCTATTTAGTATCAAACTATTGAGATTACCAGTAGATAATGCGCAGTGTATACTGCTATACAAATTGTATAAAAACATGTAGGTGTGTATGTCAAGATAGGATGGTGTTCACACAGCTATTCACAATAATGCATCTATTTAGTATCAAACTATTGAGATTACCAGTAGATAATGCGCAGTGTATACTGCTATACAAATTGTATAAAAACATGTAGGTGTGTATGTCAAGATAGGATGGTGTTCACACAGCTATTCACAATAATGCATCTATTTAGTATCAAACTAATGAGATTACCAGTAGATAATGCGCAGTGTATACTGCTATACAAATTGTATAAAAACATGTAGGTGTGTATGTCAAGATAGGATGGTGTTCACACAGCTATTCACAATAATGCATCTATTTAGTATCAAACTATTGAGATTACCAGTAGATAATGCGCAGTGTATACTGCTATACAAATTGTATAAAAACATGTAGGTGTGTATGTCAAGATAGGATGGTGTTCACACAGCTATTCACAATAATGCATCTATTTAGTATCAAACTATTGAGATTACCAGTAGATAATGCGCAGTGTATACTGCTATACAAATTGTATAAAAACATGTAGGTGTGTATGTCAAGATAGGATGGTGTTCACACAGCTATTCACAATAATGCATCTATTTAGTATCAAACTAATGAGATTACCAGTAGATAATGCGCAGTGTATACTGCTATACAAATTGTATAAAAACATGTAGGTGTGTATGTCAAGATAGGATGGTGTTCACACAGCTATTCACAATAATGCATCTATTTAGTATCAAACTATTGAGATTACCAGTAGATAATGCGCAGTGTATACTGCTATACAAATTGTATAAAAACATGTAGGTGTGTATGTCAAGATAGGATGGTGTTCACACAGCTATTCACAATAATGCATCTATTTAGTATCAAACTATTGAGATTACCAGTAGATAATGCGCAGTGTATACTGCTATACAAATTGTATAAAAACATGTAGGTGTGTATGTCAAGATAGGATGGTGTTCACACAGCTATTCACAATAATGCATCTATTTAGTATCAAACTAATGAGATTACCAGTAGATAATGCGCAGTGTATACTGCTATACAAATTGTATAAAAACATGTAGGTGTGTATGTCAAGATAGGATGGTGTTCACACAGCTATTCACAATAATGCATCTATTTAGTATCAAACTATTGAGATTACCAGTAGATAATGCGCAGTGTATACTGCTATACAAATTGTATAAAAACATGTAGGTGTGTATGTCAAGATAGGATGGTGTTCACACAGCTATTCACAATAATGCATCTATTTAGTATCAAACTATTGAGATTACCAGTAGATAATGCGCAGTGTATACTGCCATACAAATTGTATAAATACATGTAGGTGTGTATGTCAAGATAGGATGGTGTTCACACAGCTATTCACAATAATGCATCTATTTAGTATCAAACTATTGAGATTATCAGTAGATAATGCGCAGTGTATACTGCCATACAAATTGTATAAAAACAATGTCGTCACTAAATTCAATTTTTGCAAAAATTGTTTGAGATGTACTACTATAATGTATGTACTTTTAATAGAAAATTAAATTATGGTAAAGAATAAACAAAATAATAAAAAAAATTATTCAAAACGAATAATAATAATAATAAACATATCCTTGCACCCTGCGCAAATGGCGAGTATATTGCCGTATGGCAATTTCTTCCAACTAACCAGTGTTTCCAGCCCAGAGAAGCAATATTTGCGTGAGAAAATGAATTTTAAATAAATTTCTCTTCTGCTGGGAATCAAACCCAGGACGCCCGCACAGAAACCAAACGGCTTACCAACTGTGCCACGGCAGTCGATGAATGTGTGTCAAGATAGAAAAAATGTGGCATTCAGTTCTCTTTGCCTACATTTTATGATTTTAGTAATATTATCTTGTTCTTTTTATTGGTAAAATAACAGGTTATAACCTATAAATATTTTACACCATTATCAATTAAATAATTACATAACTACAATTTTTATTTTTAAATTTTATGATACAAATATAAAAAAAATAATAAAACTAATGATTTTATTTTATGTAACTTCTCGGGAAACTAACAGGTAGGTACTATGTCAAATAATTATTTAACACGCACCCAATAACAAGTTGCCACAATCTGGAGACTGAAAACACAATTTTAAAAATTGTGTCTCCACCGGGAATCGAACCCGGGACCCTTGGATCAGCTGTCAGATACCCAAACAACTGAGCCACGAAGGCCGACAAAAATAAATATATAAATATATATTCGCGTCAGAGATTGGATTTATGACAGGTATAATGGCGGACATTGGGATCTGGTTGATCTGTTTTGTGTGAGCCTATATGTTTGTTGTGATAATGATTGTAATTGCAGAAAGTTGAGATTGTATACATATTTAGCGTGGAACGGGAAAAATCACCTGGTTCATAATTGCATATAATTGTCAATATAAATTGTAAACTGCTAGCCCTAGAACAGTATTTCCTAGTTGGGCAGCAGTAATCAACGGAAGCACCCTACCTAACAGCAGCTCTATCGACCTGCTTGGAGTATCTATAACGAACCAACTACACTACAAGGGCTCCATGGAAGCTAAGGTGAAACTCACCTCCAAAAAATTGAGCGTACTATATAGAGCGCGTAGATATTTTACTAAGACCCAGATCTGTATACTCTACAAAGCGCAAATACGCCCAATTATTGAATATGGCAGTCACCTCTGGAGTGGCGCCCCCCAATACCTACTGAATACCCTCGACGCTGTCCAAAGGCGTGCTATACGTCTGATTGATGATCCATCACTGACTGATGGATTGCAATCACTAGAGCACAGACGCAGAGTCGGTATTTTAAGTTTATTCTATAGATACTACCACGGGAATTGCTCAGAAGAACTTGCATCTTTGGTCCCTCCTCCACCCACTCGCAACAGTCACTCGCTTCACTCAATCGCAGCACCCATTCACAGTGGACCTTCAACATATACGAACAAGTCGCTTCTCGAACTCCTTTATTAATACAGCAGCCCGACTGTGGAACGATCTTCCGAATTCTGTGTTTCCACCTTCGTACAACCCGGCCGTCTTTTTAAAATCCGAATTAATAAACTATTTTCTAGATTGCAAACCCCTCCCAACGCTACGTAGTGCGCTTCTTCGGAAGAGTAAAATGGATCCAAATCCTAATAGCTGGCGTCCCCTACGTAGACATGTTAAAAAAAAAATCTACTTATTGTTGTCATTATAAATATGGTGTGATAAAATAAATAAATAAATAAGTTATGTATAATTATTGCCTTATACATATTACTGTTTCAAACCTAACCTAAGTTGTTAGGATTCTTTGTTAGGTACAGGTGAGTATGGAAAGTAAGTAAGTAAGTATGTGTCGTGTACATACCTTGTGTTTCTTCATCATGTGCTTCCTGTATGCGTCTGCTCTCCTGAATGTCTTGTAGCACTTCTCGCAGGCGTGTCTCTTCTCACCGGTGTGACTGAGGCAGTGCCTGGTGAGCTCGTTGCCGGCTGCGAAGCTCTTGTTGCAGCCGAGGAAGGAGCATGTGAAGGGCTTCTCACCCGTGTGCTTGCGGATGTGCCTGGTGAGGGTGCTGCTCTTGTCCGTGCGGTACTCGCAGTACGTGCACTGCAGGGGCTTCACACCGCTGTGTGTCATCATGTGATATCTGTAACATGTGATACATAATTATATTGATCCATCCATTACAGGGTGATTGCAAACTTCACCATCTATCTATCTAATATATTTATAAAAAATAAATATACATATATTTATATACTAGCGGACCCAACAGACAATGTCCTGCCCGAACTATTCGTGAAACTTAAAAATATTTTTAACATATATTTGAATCATTTGGACGTTGTTATTCGCTGATCAAACTTACAATTTCTTGTTCAATGAGCTGCTTTGAGGTTAGATTTTTGAGTCACTTTGAGTCATTTCATATATAATTCCAATATATGGTCAGATTTCTTAGTATTATCAGATGGAAAAAAAACTAAACATTGCTAATTCGAATCATGTTTTTTATTTTCTTTTTATTATGTTAATGTTTAAAATTCCATTTTGTGAATCTAAACCATTCAGGGACTCACACATAATACACACCAAAAGTTTCATCAAAATCGGTTCAGCCGTTAAGGAAGAGTTCAGTGACATACACACGTACAGAAGAATTATATACATGTAAAGATATATAATTTTAAGTTATAACTAATTTGATTATTTAAATATAATATTAATTCTATTTAAATAGAGCTTAAAATTATATATATATATATATATATATATATATATGTATAGCTACTTTTCCGGGCTATCCGCTCGTTTTCGTCCTGAAAAGGACGGTTTTGCCGACGTTTCAACCGAATATCATCGGTCATTATCGAGGCTGGTCGGTTCGCAAACGTAGACACGGTGCGACTGACTGTCTACGTTTGCGAACCGACCAGCCTCGATAATGACCGATGATATTCGGTTGAAACGTCGGCAAAACCGTCCTTTTCAGGACGAAAACGAGCGGATAGCCCGGAAAAGTAGCTATACATATATCTCTACAATCCGCGAAAATTTATATTTAAACATATATATATATATATATATATATATACTAGTGAACCCCCGGCAAACTTCGTATTGCCTGTATAGTTAAAAATGGTCCATAACCACCCGTCGCTTCAGACCCTTCAGTGCCTCCCGTCCCTTCAGTGCCTCCCGTCCCTTCAGTACCACCCGTCCCGTCAGACCCACCAGTACCTCCCTTCCCTTCATTACCTCCCGTCCCTTCAGTAGGTTAAGAAAAAGTTTAATTCCCGACACAATACTGGGAAGACCTACGAAGAGATGAAAGGACAGTTGGACCTTCTTTTTCCTTCTTCTTCTTCTTCTTCGATGGCGCTACAGCCCAAGTCGAGCCTTGGCCTCCTTCAACTTCTGCTTCCAACCCCGTCTGTCCTCAGCTGCCGTCCTCCAGTTTGTAATGCTTAGGAGCTGTACCGCATCCCTCCTCACCTCGTCCTGCCATCGCAACCTGGGTCTTCCTATCTTCCTTTTTCCTCCTGGATGATCAGTCATAATTCTCTTGGGAATTCGCATATTTGGCATTCTCTGAACATGTCCAGCCCATCTCAATCTCGATAATCTTATATATGTTGAGATACTGGGTGTTTCATATATTCTGGACAGTTCATCGTTTTGCCTTATACGCCACTCTTCCCCATCCTTCACTGGTCCACATATGCGGCGGAGAACTTTCCTCTCAAATACATCCAAAGCTTCAGCAGATTTTATTGTGAGTGTCAATGCCTCGCACCCATATGTAACCACAGTCCTTATAATTGTCTTGTAAAGGATAATTTTGGTTTTTCTATGGACGTTTCAAGATTTAAACACTGGTACCAAGGAGAAGTATGTCCTGTTACCTGCTGAGATTCTTTTCTTTATTTCCTCCGCTTCCTCATTGCATTCCGTGAGATGAGATCCCAAGTATGTGAATTGATTGACTGATTCGAATGTGTGATTCTCTGCTAGCTGCACGTTTCCTCTTGTTCTATTAGGTGCGTTTCGGCTTTGTATCATAAACTTTGTCTTTTCGTTATTAATCTTTAAGCCCACCTCATGTGCTGCAGATACCATGGGGTCGAGAACTTCCTTTATGGCTGTTTGGGTTCTTCCAAGTATACTTAGGTCATCCGCATATCCCACTATCTGACTGCTTTTGAAACATATATTAGAGCCATTGTCAACTGGTGTTCTGCGGATAACGTATTCCAGGGCGAGGTTGAAAAGAGTAGGAGCCAGACTATCTCCTTGTTTCAATCCCTGTGTGATTGCAAAAGTCTCTGTTAAATCACCCTGCACCTTAACTCTACATTGGGAGTTGGTCATTGTCATTTTCACGAGTCTTACTAATTTAGGTGGAATTTGGAATTGTAAGAGGATATCATACAATTTTTCTCTATCTATTGAGTCGTATGCTTGCTTGAAGTCAATAAACAACTGGTAGATATCTATATCGAACTCCCAACATTTTGCCAAAATTTGACGGACAGTGAATAGTTGGTCCGTTGTGGATCTACCCGCTCTAAAGCCTGCCTGGTATTCCCCCAGAATGTTCTCAGCATATGGCTCAAGTCTTCTTTTTAATATTATGGTGAGTAGTTTGTAGGCAGTACATAATAGTGATATCCCCCTAAAGTTTTCGCACTTTAACCTGTCACCTTTCTTGTAAATAGGGCATATAATGCTTGTTTGCCATTCTTTTGGGATCTTTTCTAGGGTCCACACTTTTGATATCAGGTTGCACAATAAGGTTATTAAGTGTGCATTTCCATATTTAAACAGCTCTGCTGGTATATTATCAATCCCTGGTGCCTTATTATTTTTAAGTATTTTTAAAGCTGCCGTTATTTCGACAATCGTTGGTAGTGCAACCGATATCTGATCTTCATTACCTGACTCCTGGGGGATATAGGTGACATTCTCTCTAACATCTCTGTTTGGATTTAGCAACTGGCCAAAGTGTTCTTTCCATCTGTTCTTTATTTCTTCGTTGGATGAAATTATATATCCGTTAGCATCCTTGCACAGACTTGTTGTTGGCTTAAATCCCTTTTTGAAGAAGTTTATACCATTGTATGCTTCTCGAGACCTGTTTTCGGCGAAGTCTTGTTCCATCTTCAGAAGAATGTTATTGAGAAATTTTCTCTTCTTTTTCTTTAACAAAAATTTTTCTTTAACCTTCTTTTTCCAGGATTCTCCAACTTCATAGGTAAAATGAACAAATACACAAGAAAGAAGAAGAAGAAAAAAGTTTGAATCCAGAAACCGTCCTGGAAAACCTGCGAAGAGATGGAAGAACAGTTGCATCTTATTATTCCACAATACTCCACCTTCATAGGTAAAATGACCAAATACACAATGAAGAAGAAGAAAAAAGTTTAAATCCAAAAAATGTCCTGGAAGACCTGCGAAGAGATGGAAGGACAGTTGAAGCTTCTTCTCCCAGAGTATGAAGTCATTTTACCTTCATAGGTAAAATGACCTAATACCCGAAGAAGAAGAATTTTTTTAAATTCAGAAACCATCCCGAGCATACGCACGACAATTCGCCAAAGTTTCATTGCAATCGGATGAACGGTTTCCAGGATAGTCCACCTTCATCGGTAAAATGACCTGATACCCGATGAAGAAGAAGAAGAATTTTTTTTAATCCAGAAACCATCCTGGGCATACACTCGACAATTCATCAAAGTTTCATTGAAATTGAATGAACGGTTCCCAGGATAGTCCACCTTCATAGGTAAAATGACCTGATACCCGATGAAGAAGAAGAAGAAAAATTTTTTTAATCCAGAAACTATCCCGGTTATACGCTCAACAATTCACCAGAGTTTCATTGCAATCGGATGAACGGTTCTCAGGATAGTCCACCTTCATATGTAAAATGACCTGATACCCGATGAAGAAGAAAATTTTTTAAATCCAGAAATCATCCCAGGCATACGTTCGATAATTCACCAAAGTTTCATTGCAATCGGATGAACGGTTCCCAGGATAGTCCACCTTCATAGGTAAAATGACCTAATACTCGATGAAGAAGAAGAAGAAAAAATTTTTTGATCCAGAAACCATCCCTGGTATACTCTCGACAGTTCACCAAAGTTTCATCGCAATCGGGTGAGCGGTTTAGGAGCGTATTCAACACATACATACATACATAGATACAAACATTAAAATTTATAATATAGATTTCATAATTCTGGTTGATTATGGAGTTCTATCATGAAGTGAGTGGGTTGTGGCCAACATTGCTAAAATCCTCACTAACAAGTCACTGTATAATGTATTTGAATATTGTATGGATAATATTCAGCATTTCCATGAAATGTGTTAAAATATTTTTGATTAAAATTACGTACATACATACCATCACGCCATGTCCCTTGCGGGGTAGGCAGAGAGAACCGAATGCCACATCTTTCTATCCTGGCATGCATCTCTCGCCTCGTCCACATTCATGCATCGTCTCATACATGTTCGTCTATTGCTCACACTAGTAACATTTCCGTCTTTCAAAATTTCGTTCACATGGTCGTGCCATCCCTTTCTTGGGCGTCCCCGACCTATTTTTATTATAAAAACTTGATAATTCTTAAATGTCATTTTATAATATAAGTGATTTGCCTCTTTTAACAATTTGAAAATAAAAACATTGAGAAGCACTATTCAGATATCCTTCAAAATGTAATGGGGTCTTACTAAGTATTAGATATACAAATACATTGTGATGAAACTTTCAGAATACAATCTCAGCATGATGCTAGTTGATAATCTACAATAAAAAAATACCCTTAAAAATTGCAAAATCACAGCTCCTCACTATATCTCTTTGGGTTAGTGAGGAGTAAAAATAAAAATCTATCTAATATATTAAAAATTATAATGATTTTTGAGTTGTGTAAGGACCGCAGAGGGGGCAGAGCTTATACCAGGGGGGCAAGTCTGATTACCCATATCATGGATATAATTATTATATGTAGTTGTACAATATGTTTAGATGTCATAGTACAAAATATAATATTGTTATTTACTAGTATCATGCTGAGATTATATTATGAACATGTCTGGCTCCTCCACACCTCAGTACTCGTGTACCTCACCACTTTGACACTTTTTTTTTTTTTTTTTTTTTTTTTTTTTTTTTTTTTTTTTTTTTTTTTTTTTTTTTTTTTTTTTTTTTTTTTTTTTTTTTTTTGAGTGGCAGTTCTCCAAGGAGAACACACTTAGGCCGGTTGGCCCTTTGTGATACCACAGTGGGGTTGTCCTTCCCCTTCACTAAACCACATTGAACCAGCCTGAGTGGTTAATAAATGTCAGAACGTCGCTAATGTCAGCAGACGCTATGTCCATCAGGTCATCGTAGAAGAAACTTCCCAAGAATTTCCTCCTATTTCTGGAGAGAGCAGGGCATTGACAGAGGAAGTGGACTACCGTCTCTTCTTCCTCTTCGTCTTGGCATGCTCTGCAATAATCAAATGCCTCTAAACCAAGCCTTCTGGCATGTTTTCCTATGAGCCAGTGCCCTGTTAATACCGATGTGACTCTGGCTAGTGAGTCCCTTCTGAACGAGAGCATCTCCCTTGTTCTTTTGAGATCATATTTTGGCCATGTTTGTTTGGCAATGGCACACGTGCTTTCTTCAGACCATCTTTGATTGGCACGAGTTTTCGTTTTCTCATCGACCCGGAGTTTACATGTTGCCATGGGAACCCCGGGTCGATGATTTATTGTTTCTAAAGGTAACAGGGTACCTGCCCTGGCCAGTTCATCTGCCTTACAGTTACCTGTTATATCATTGTGACCTGGTACCCACATAACAAGTATGTTAAACCGCTCGGCTGCTTTGTTTAATGCTGTGCGGCAGTTCAGGGCAACTTTAGAGGTCGTTAATGCGCCTCGCAGAGCCTTGATCGCTGCTTGGCTGTCTGTGAGGATACGGACTTCGCTGCTTTGCATTGCGGCCCTTTGTATCCATTCTATTGCTTCTTGAATCGCCAGGATCTCTGCCTGAAAAACACTGCAGTGGTCTGGCAACCTGAATGAGATATTGATATTTGGTTGCTCCGAAAATACCCCTCCACCCACCCTTCCGTCCAGTTTCGACCCATCTGTGTATACCACCATCTGGGCCTCACCATGGTGAATTGCGTTCTCCTTCCACATCTCCCTCGAGGGGATTTGGGTGGAGAACCCATTCTCGAAGAAGGGTTTGGGAATGGTGTGGTCAATACCTTCGGATGGTTGTTTGTACTCCTGAAGAATCATGGAGTGCCCAATATGAGTCCCCTTCCAAGGGTTAACATTATTCATTCTTAGGGCAGCGTTTGCCGCCATTTGTTTCCCAAGGAGGTCAAGCGGAATCAGGTGCAGGATGGTGTCAAGAGCTTTAGTTGGTGTAGTTCTTAGACAGCCAGTGATTGTCACTTCAGCTAGTCTTTGAACTTTTGCCAGCTCCTTAAGGTGTGCCCCTTTTTTCAAGGAATGCCACCATACCACCACCCCATACATCATGATTGGCCTTATGACCGCCTTGTACATCCAGTGGGTTATCTTCGGGTGCACTCCCCAGCTTTTTCCCACGATCTTTTTGCAGGTGTACAGCGCATTTGTAGCTTTCCGTACTCTCTCCTGCATATTGGGCTTCCAGTTCAGCTTCCTATCCAGAATTAGTCCCAGATATTTAGCTTGGGCTGAGATCTCTAGTGTCACTCCCTCCAGGGTTGGCAACGTGAAGGTCGGGATTACCCGTTTATTTGTGAATAGGACTAACTCCGTTTTCCTTGGGTTGACTCCCAACCCACTGCTGTTACACCATCGAGTTATCCTACCTAATGCTCTCTGTAAAAGAGATGTGAGTATGTTGGGAATCTTCCCCGACACTGCTATGGCGAGGTCGTCCGCATACGCGATTACCGTAACGCCAATGTTGTCCAATTCCATCAACAGTTCGTTTAAGGCTAAATTCCATAGAAGAGGTGATAGAACACCCCCTTGGGGTGTACCCTTCACTGGGTATCTTCTTATCTTTGAGCCTCCAAGTTCCGAGTTTATGACCCTATTTCTCAACATATGATCGATAAACTCTGTAAGCGAAGTCTCTATCCCTAGTTTCTCCAAGGACTGAGCTATCTTTTCGTATTTAATATTATTAAAGGCCCCTTCTATATCTAGAAAGGCTACCAATGTATATTCTTTGTACTTCATCGATTTCTCAATTTTCTGTACTAGAGTATGTAGGGCTGTTTCAACAGATTTCCCTTTACTGTATGCATGCTGGGACTCTGACCACATTGAAGGTTCAATTTTACTCCTGATGTGTGTCTCTATGAGTCTCTCTAGCGTTTTCATGACAAACGAGGATAGACTTATTGGTCTGAAATCCTTGGTTGTAGCGTTAGATGTTTTACCTCCTTTGGGTATGAACACCACTTTTACTTCCCTCCATATTTTGGGGGTATAACAGAGTTCTATACATGCCTCAAAGACTGTCTCCAACCAAGGTATGACAATCTCTGAGGCCGCCTGTAGTTCCGCCGGTATGATTCCATCCGGACCTGGCGATTTGTAAGGTTCGAACCCAAATAAAGCCCAAGAAATTGCTTCTTTACTGAAAAGTCTTTGGGCGCTTCTTTGTTTCCTGGTTTGGTTTGTTGCTCTTGGCAACTCCTGCTTACATCCAGGAAAATGTGTCTTAGTTAATAGCTCTAATGTCTCAGAGCTGCTTGTGGTCCAGCTGCCGTCTAGCCTTTTTATGTACTCGGGCATTACTGGATCCGTTGCTAGGATTTTGCGAATCCTATTTCCCTCAGGGATTGTTTCAATCATAGTGCAGAAAGTTTCCCAGGAGGCTTTTTTCGCTGTTTTTAATTTGCTTTTGAAAACTCTTTGACTAGCCTTATAGTTTTCCCAATTGTTGGTTACCTTGGCTAGATTGAATAGTTTCCGACATTCCTTTCTCAGGGTAATGATCTCTTTTGTCCACCAAGGTGGTCTCTGTCTTCCTTTAACCGTGCGAACCGGGCATGATACCCTGGTTGCCTGATTACAAGCATTGGTAAAGGTTTCTATCGTATCGTCCAGTTCTTCTATTGTGGAAGGTCTGGGCGGTATTTCTAATAGAAGTTCGCTGAGGGCAGTGTTATACTTATCCCATTGCGTCTTCTTTCTGTTACGGTACCTAATTTTGTCCGGCTTCTGAAGGTCCAGACTGAATTCTATGTACTGGTGGTCAGAGAAGGAATGGTCATCTGAGACTTTCCAATCTCTTACATATTGGGCAGCTTGTTCATTGACACACGTTATGTCCAGAACTTCGCGCCTTATTGCGGTGATAAAGGTTGGAGAATCACCTTCATTGCAAATTTCAAGGTTATTACACATGATATATTCAAAAAGTAACTCACCTCTTTCATTTGTGTCCGTACTGCCCCAGATCGTGTGGTGTGCATTGGCATCCGCACCTATGACCACTGGTATCTTCACATTGCCTGCTTTTGCGATAGCTTCTTGAAGGATACTCGGGGGGGGCGGTTCTTCATGGTCATGTGCTAGGTATGCAGAAACCATCCATATGGTTTGGGATTGAAGTTCTACTGCCAGCACTATGATGTCTTTATTGCAGAACTCTGTCACCATGAAGGCGTTGAGCTCTTTCTTAATGAGAATGCAAGATCTAGGTTTACCAGTTCCCCTTAAGTAAAAGATCTTGTAGTCTTTGGATTTTAGTCCCGCCACTTGGTCTTTTACCACCCATGGCTCTTGGACTAGAATTATGTCCTCTCCTTTCGATGTAAGTCGGAGGAGTAACGCGGCTGACGCCGCCCTGGAGTGGTGCAGATTAATCTGAACCACTCCCATGCAGGGCCCTCCGCTCCTCCGACCCATCAGTGGATACGGAATCCTCCTCATCCACTGCACTCAGTCTCCTGAGTGCACCGGATGTGGAGGCTTGGACTTGGACGAAGCTGGCAAAGTCCTTCTCGAGGAAAGTGGTGCTGTCCTCATTTATGTCCGTAACGTCCATCACCTCCGTAACCGGTGTAGGTGTGGACTGAACAGTAGGGCTGGATTTTTCCTCTGCTTTATCGCCGCCCGATTTCATGTCTTTCTTATAGACTCGCAGCGTGATCACTCCGAAACCGTAGCATATCTCGCCTTTAGTCTTTTCTAGGGGCGCAAGGGCCTCCTCATTCAGAATTACTAGGGCACTCCTGGAGCTCCCCTGAACCTCTCCCACTTTGACCACTTTCCAGTCATGAGTGGGCAGTTCTGGGTTACTAGCCTGGATTAGCTCTAGTATTTCCTCTGCTTTGGCGGGTTCCTCTGGAATCCAGACGCGGGATCTTGGCCTGCTCGGGATAAAATCCTTCGAGATGGCCTCGAGCCTCGCGCCCGGCCACACCTCGCCTACCTTCGATATCGCCAGTTTGTAGAGATCCGCTGAACGTTGGTCCCTACCGGCGATCAATTTTATACCACCCTGGTACCAGCCTGCGTCTTTACAGTACGGAGTTGGTCCAGGGTTTTCTTTGATGGTCTGTAAATAGACCTTTCTCAGGGCCGCGTCAACCATTTTCCAGTTGTCTGGTGAAATGGAGCCGTCCGGCTTACTCCTATCAATCACCGCCCATACAATGAGCTCTTTTGCGATTTCACTGTATGGGCGACGACTAGCAGGTCGGTCGTGCTTCGGCTTTTTAGCCTCGGGCTGTGACCCTTCCCCCGAACGCTGCCTCTTGCTTTCACCATAAGGCCGCGCTGGGGCTGAGGAAGACTTTGCTGGTCTACCCTCTTCTGCTTCTTTCCTTAAGAGCTCTTTGGCCCATTTTAAGGAATTTATTTGCGCTTCGGTGAGATCTTTTTCCGGAATCCCACCGAGTCTTCCCACCAGCTTATGTGCGCTCCGTCTCTTTCGATACGCACGATTTGTGGGGTTAACACGGCTCGTCTTGGTTGCAACAGCGGCCGCTCCGGGATTGGTTACCTGGGATTCGGCTTTTGTTGCTTTTGTTTTTGTTATTTCCGCAGTGGTTGCTGCGTCTTTCCCACCAGTTATGGTGGGTGTTGACCCCCTTTTGCAGTCGGGTCTGCCCCCTTTTCGGTTAGGCGATTGTAAAGTTTTATTTTTTATATTGTACATTCTGGTTCGTACGGTCCTTCAGTCGACAAGGCAACCTCCAGACCTTTGTGTGTGAGGGGAAATAAACGTCCACCATGACGGCGCCCCTCGTCATGGCAAGTCCTAATCTACAATTTCAGATGCGGACAGGTGTCTGAAAGGCTCCGTTATAATACAGCCTGTATTACCCCCTGGCTGCAAACCTCCAATGGGCACGGTACGCATTACACCCTGGATTAGGGGGGATGATGCTCTTAGTCTGGTTCCTCAGGAATAGCCTTTCCGGTATGGGTGACCCTCTCCGGCATAGCCTAATCCTTCCTCGAAACTCGCAAGCCTCCTCGCCACGTCAAGGCGGCACCATCACGAGGAAGCACTTTGACACTACTTTCAGTTCTTCCACACCAAGTGTGATAAAGGCTGAATCCTTGCCGCGACATTAAGAGCGAGACATTGAGGAGTAATATAGACATTAAGCCATAATATAGACGTAATATAGAAGAGCGAGGGCATAATACAGTACATTAATAATAGTAATAATGAACACTTCCTTGCACCCTGCACAAGTTGCGAGTTGTTTATTGCCGTATGGCAATTTCTTTCAATTAACCAGTGTTTCCAGCCCAGAGAAGCAATATTAGCGTGAGAAATAAATTTCTCCTCTGCTGGGAAACGAACCCAGGACGCCATTAAGGCGTAATATAGACATTAAGATGTTGTTTACCTGAGGGCGCTGGGCGTGACGTACGCTACACCGCACATCTCACAGGAGTACTCCCTGAGGTTGAGATGGCTGCGCACGTGCATCTGCATGTTGTTCTTGCTGCGGAACCCCTTGCCGCAGTACTGACACTCGAAGGGGCGCGCTATGGAGTGCACCTTCATGTGTGCCTTGAGGTGGTCCTGGTGTTTGAAGGCACGACCGCACTCGTGACATACCTCCGTGTATGAACAGTGGACCTGCAGTGGACACAATATATATAACTAATGGGTTAATAAGTCTTTTATTATTGAGGTTTTGTATAACATACATATATGCAGACACTTATAGATGTTAAACTATTTGAAAATACATTAATTAAATAGTTGCATGAAACACATGAGATCCAACTGTTGATACAATGTATAATTGAACTTGGATATTGTGTATTCCATACAAATTGTATGAAGCGATGTCGTCACTAATATTAATTTGTACAAACTTTGTTAAAAAATGTTTGAGATATATTACTATAATGTATACATTTTTTATAGAAAATTAAATTATCTAGTTTACATGTTTCGGCATTTTTCGATATTTTTAAAAGAAATGGAAATAAAGGCAGTTAGACAAAAATTTGTCATACCAATTTTTGACTTAACAGTTTGATAAAAACAGTTTGAGAAACCCTGGAACTGTTTTTCAAAATCCATTTCGAGATACTATATTTGACTATATTTGTACAAAATTTCAGCAGCGTTCTGGCTTTTATACTTTTTGATATATATGGACAAATGCTATAAAAATTAAAATGATGATAACCCCTGACTGGAACAAAAATTATAAATACTGAGTATAGTTTTGTGTACCTAAAATTGTCTATATATTCTGAAATTTTAGGCTTTGTGAATCCAGCGGATCAAAAGTTATAAGGGGGGGGGGGGGGGACAGACACACAAAACTCACATAAAATGTTCTACTACGAATTCTGATTAAATCCATGTATGGGAACATATATGCTGCGAAGGTTCTAAGTTGGTGTTTTTAGCATTCAAAAAGTCCACTACGCCATACAAAATGTTTCTAGTATTCCTTATACGCGGGTCTTGGCTTAATACTTTGACGATATGTTAAGAGAATAAATTCTCTTGAACAAATCGACAGTTGGAATATATTAATTACTTTCAGATACTTTAAATGAAAGGTACCAGGTATGTAAAGTAATTGAGTATAGAGAAATAAAAGATTATTCACAATATTATGTAAATACTATGTTTAAGGTTAAGGGATGCTCATTACGCCGTACCCTTAAAAGTTACGTCATCAATATAAAAATGTATATATTATTTTCTCATTATTTGTCAATACATTGGCCTGATACACTTTCTTTCATCTTGTGTACTTTTTTCCTAATATTTTTTTTAATATTACGAAAAAAGTTTTCTCATTTTTTTTATCCATAACTCAAAACTAATAAGGCTTAGGAACATTAATGTTTTTTTAAATGATAGGTATTTTTTAAATCTAAACATTGGCTCGATACATTTTCACACAATCTTCTCACTTTTTTGTAAAATCAAATAAACCATAGTATTTTATGTAACGCTCGATTTAAATACACTAACTTGGGCGCACACGATTGTAATCTTTAAGGACGTTCATTCTCATACAATAGTTAACAAAGTTTGCATTTGACCTGCCTACATTGCCTTGGTGACAGGAAAATTCTTCAAAAAACAATTATTCGATCGATCAATTTTACAAAAATCAATTTTACGAATGGCAATTATTCGAATCACATATTTTCGAAAAACAATTTTCCCAAGATACAATTATCAGAAATTACAATTATTCAAATTTTTATGACGTCATGTTGGTAGCATTGTAAGAGGAATAAGACATAGATTTTTATTATAATATACTAGATATCGTAGTTAGCAAATTTTGTATCAATCAAAGTGAGGCATTTTTGACATTTTAGTACATCATTTTTCTATAGAGAATAACGACTAATGTGAATTGTTTTCGGATTTATTTGGCGTAAAAAACACTTTGTTTATTTAGATTTAGAGAACAGTGTATCTAGGATGTGTTGAAATGTAAGGAAAACTGAAATATGTTGCCAACCAAAACGTCAAACACACGATAGTCCATGACTCACTTTTTGCACAGAGTACTACATCTACATAGTATATTATGTATAGTAAAAAATCTATGGAATAAACAACATGGCGACGCACCGCACTGTCAAACATCAGTTATTAAAAATGTGCAAACATACGTAGGTACCCAACAATAATACAACAAGTAATAATAGTCTTCATCGCAAATATATTTTACTGGCAACAAATAGGTATGTCAAAGGAGGCAACATAATGACACAAAAATATATTAAATTCGGTTAATTGGTTTCCCAACAAATGTTAGTTTGAATAATTTGCTTTCGGACAATTGTCATTCTGATAACTGATTTTAGAATAATTGTTACTCGAACAATTGTGTTTCGAAGAATTTTCATGTAATCCATTGCCTTATCCTGAACCTTAAGTTACAACTTTCAAACATACTATATAAATTCACAAAATAATAAAGGTACAAAATCAACACGAAAGATGAAAGATTGGCCCCCCCCAGCTCCAAATTCCAGAAAGATCGATGCTCGCTGATTGGTCACCAGGAGGTGTATGTATCCATTTGTACATGGATGTATCATCATACCAATTTCATTGGTGAAAATAACAAAATATGAGCTTCATTTCTTCATATTCATTTATATTAGGAAGTGAACACCTTAACAGACCGAGTGTAGGGGTGACTATTTGTAAAAAGAACCAGCAGAGGTGGGGACCTCTGGAGGGAGAGAAGATACATGCTGCGACTGCGGAAAGGAACAGTATGACGCCCACACACCAACTACACAGTCGTTATACAGCGTTTATTAGTAAGATTTTCAAGTTATCGCTGCACGGGCTTTACACGGTGTGTAATTACACTGGTAACACTGGTCAACGGATGTACAGTAGATTTTTATTAATAAGACTGTCAGTGTACTTTTTGTACATTCTTTGCATGAGAAATGAATTGAAATAAATTGCATAAAAAATGAATTTAAATAAATTGCATGAGAAATTAATTTAAATAAATTGCATGGGAATTGAATTTAAACGAATTGCATGGGAAATGAATTTAAATAAATTGTGTCTATAATTAAAAGTAAACCAATTATTTGATTCTACATGAATTTTATTATGTGCGATTGGCATATTTCACCTTGTTAGGGCATTAAATTCATGTAGAATCAAAAAGTGGTATACTTTTAATTATAGACATAATATATGGAATTGTACAAAAATAAAAACTTTGTCGATCATTAAATAAATTGCATGAAAAATGAATTTAAATAAATTGCATTAGCGGCGATAGCCCAGCAGTAAGGTTGTCGTCTCCCATGCGTGAGGTCGACGGTTCGAATCCAGGCGCGGCACGCAACTCTGAATTTTTAAAAAAATCAATGTGCAGATTTCATTAGCTATGTGTAGCCATGATCCAATTTGTCTGGTTCCCCTTTCTAAGGGTTACGAAGGTCAGATGGCAGTCGCTTCAATGTAATAACCAGACTCGCCAATTCCAGGATCATGGTCAAAGCGTACCCCGATAGAAACGGGATAAAAGCGCTAAGGGGAAAGACAAATTAATTTAAATAAATTGCATGAGAAATTAATCAAGATAAATTGTAAAATGATGTGTAAAAATAGTAATTTTCACCACTTTGAAGGCTGTTTGGTATCTGGGAAAGCCGCCACTCCTTATTGTGAGAAGTAAATACCTACCTAATAGAATGATGTGGTATATATGTACCTTCTTGTAGTGCTTGGCCCACAGCTGTTTGCTGCTGAAGTCCTTGTTGCACTCGGAGCAGGACATGGGGCCCGAGTGGCTCTTGAAGTGGCTCTTCATGGCGGCCTTGCCTGTTATCAACTTGCCGCACATCTTGCACTGGTAGCCGTCCTCCACAATGTCGTAGTTGGTCCTCGTGAACTCGTCGATCTTCCGTCTCTTCCCCTTGAATATGGCGTAGACGCGCTGCTTGGGTTTACCCTCCCCACCACTCTTGTCTCCTTCATCGTCCTTCTTCACTTTCTCTTTCTTTATCACTTTCTTGGGAACTTTCTTCTTCTCCTTCACCTGCCAAATAAAACATTTGTTACAGAATCTGATATTCAATATATGTACATAATAGATGCATCCAATTAACTCCATGTTTACAATATGATACATCAAATATAACCAATGTCTTGAAAAGCTAATTAATTACTCGATGCATCCATGTATTTTCATAAAATATCAAATCAATGACTCGCCCCATTACGCCTTAGACTTGATTGCATGACGTCACATAATATATTCTATGTTCAAAACATAATCGGTCTTACTTGATTACTTTTGATTGAAACAAAATTGACTTTTCACTATGGGATATAATATAATATAAGAAAGAACATATTTAAACATATTTCAAGAAATAAATTTTGTTATAATAATTGGATTAATAAAAAATATTGACAAACATGACCTTTGTTTTATTTTTTAAATAAACAACACAAAAGTACTTCAATTTGAGAAAACATTGATTCGATGTTTCTAACGGATACATCGGAAAACATTGATGTTTCTAACAGATACATCGGAAAACATTGATGTTTCTAACAGATACATCGGAAAACATAGATGTTTCTAAGGGATACATCGGAAAACATTGATGTTTCTAACCGATATATCGGAAAACATTAATGTTTCTAACGGATACATTGGAAAACATCAATGTTTCTAACCGATATATCGGAAAACATTGATGTTTCTAACAGACACATCGGAAAACATCGATGTTTCTAACGGATACATCGGAAAACATCGATGTATCTAACGGATACATCGGAAAACATCGATGTTTCTAACGGATACATCAGAAAACATTGATGTTTCTAACAGATACATCGGAAAACATCGATGTTTCTAATGGATACATCGGAAAACATTGATGTTTCTAACAGATACATCGGAAAACATCGATGTTTCTAATGGATACATCGGAAAACATCGATGTTTCTAACGGATACATCGGAAAACATCGATGTTTCTAACAGATACATCGGAAAACATTGATGTTTCTAACAGATACATCGGAAAACATAGATGTTTCTAAGGGATACATAGGAAAACATTGATGTTTCTAACCGATATATCGGAAAACATTGATGTTTCTAACAGATACATCGGAAAACATCAATGTTTCTAACAGATTCATCAATGTTTCTAACCGACATATCGGAAAACATCAATGTTTCTAACAGATACATCAATGTTTCTAACCGAAACATGGGAAAACAGTGATGCACAGTCTCTATGTATTGCATTGAATAAAAACATTGATGTATTTTCTAAGTGGACATCCCTAGTTTGAATCAAATATTTTTTTAAAAAGTTGCATATACCAAACATGAGGATTAAAAAATATATTCGATTAACATACACATTGGTACAAATAGGTAAACTATCCAAAAATTAAATAATATTCCTGGCGCAGTTCAGGGGTGACATCTTTGCTAGAACACCGTCACTTCATAGTAAAAGGACCATTGGTTACATTGTTTAAAACTGGAAGGTGTCATCCAACGATAGAGCAGTATGGAGATGATTCTTGGAGGCAGCTAGGACCCATCAAGGGTTGTGACGCTGAGGATGATCACACGAAATATATTAGTAGGTATTTTTATTTAATTAATTGATATAATGTTGCAAAACAAACAAACAAAATTGATACAGACAAATGTGTAAAATTAAGAAACAGTCTTGTGGCTGCTTTTTGCTCGACTATTTCTTCTCATTCCACATTTTAAACATGTTTTATTTGTCAGTCAATCATTTTACTACATTCCTTCAATGCGACCTAACCACGTAAGAGGATTGACTCTAACATAAATGGTTATTTTGTAATATAAAGTTTGTAAATAACAACAGTTAGATCACCTTGATATCTTCGTCTTGAAAACTCCTCACTGATTCTGCGTCTTCTTCCCTCACGGCGGTGTCTTCGTTCTCAACCTTAACACTGCACTTGAAGTTTTTTATCATACACAACAAGTTGTAGGATTCGATGCACTTTTTCTTGAACGACATCGATATGTTCAATTCGTTCTCGCACGGTTTGCATATCTTCTCCGGCAGCCCGTCGTTCTCGTACGGCTGTATGTCGACGCAGTAGTTGATCTTGGCGCTGAGGAGGACCCCGTCGTCCGCCGGGAAGAATATCGAAGACAACATATCAGAGTCGCTCTTGAGGCAGACCCTGCACGTAGTCGGCAGGATCTCCAGGACGTTCTCGGAGGTCGCCTGCTCCACTAGCTGCTCCCCGTTCTCCCGCTCGGCGTCGGACGAGAACATCGCGTCGTCTGGAAAAGCTGTTATTTACAAAATTATAAAATCTCACACAGCCGATACACCGGGAAAGGTACGCGACGAATCCATAGAAAAAAAAATGGCGACATAAATGAACTCCATGAACTCTGCAACATAAGTGATGCCATATACACTGAAAGTAAGTACTTTAAAAAATAAAATTTTATAAGGTACTTGCTTTCCGCTAAGTATCATTACGCCGTTTGATGATTTAGATTAGGCAAATTAATATATTATTGTATAATACAAATCACATTACTGTTTTCTTCATTGACGTCTACGAATCATTTCATATTGCGCTTTTTTTCGTGAATTCCCATCTCCCGAGCTTACATTTACTTATTTGTCAAGATATATATATTTAAATTTATCCTATTTAAATGTTTTTTCATTCTGGAATAATGATTTTTTTTTTAAAAAATTTAATTAAAATCAATTACATACATTCAGAGATTGACAACTTTTGATTATTTTTTCTCTCTATGAGACCATTAACAGAGTTTTGAAAATTTTATTTTTGTTCTCATTTATGTACATTTAATTTTGAAAATGCTCTCACGTTCCGGAAATATGAATTCACACAGTATAAATATACTTAATTAGAAAAACGGAAGTAACCTGACGCGACCTCTCCTGTTCGCGTTATTTTCTATTTTAAATTCGGCGCCAAATCAGCTTACCACAAACAAACATTTATGGTAAAATAGTGTGTGAAAATTAAAATGTAAGAAAAGAAATTTGACAATAATAACGATAACCTCCAAAATGTGACATTTACGAGTGAAAGATTTTTGACAGTCGAAATTAGACACGCGTCGTGTCTGCACGGACCGCGCTCACTGTGGCCAGAGCAGCTGCAAACCGCACCAGTTGGTGTCGGTTAGGCTCGCTCCACACCGGCAGCCACGGATGTGACACCTGGAGTGTCGAGATGGATCGGCGCACCACCATTCGGCGAGAGAGCCGCTTTCCTGGACCGAAGCGGGTGCTGAGTTTGGAAAGTGTTCCAAACGCTGTTGGGTCGCGCTGGACCCTGGAGCGACGGCCTGCGTCTCCTTGAGACTCGCGCCGCCGCTGTCGCTCCCGCCAGTCACCCAACCGGCATCTGCCGGTGTCTGGGACCCGAGGTTGCTGTCGCCGATAGCCTTGCCCCTTCGCCCATCGACGACGATCCATTCCGGCATTGGCGGTGCATCAGCACGCCCATGGCCTAGACGAGGAAATTATGTGTGCCCCAGAAAACTATATACTTATATGTGATAATTTGTTTTTTCTCCGTGTGACAATAATTCGGCTGTGTGCTTTTATTTAATTTATTTTATTTAATTCATTTTAACGTGTGACGTCCAATATTGACTATCGATCTTAAATTTGTGACGTCCTAATTTATTGACAATGTTATTTATTTTAATTATTTCTTTTACCAGACATTTTAATAATTTTATCTAGTGACATGACCGTGCCGTCTGACGTTTGTGCGCTGACACTTGACATTTGTGTATCGTCAGACCACGGCCTCAATTATCGTTTACTTTTTAATGCATCTCGTCCAGCGAGGTAATGTGTGGAATATCTAATTCCATAACAGACATTGGAAAAAGGTGAGCTCTGCCTCAAGCCTCTTGGGAGGAGGGTATCAAACCCACAAAAACACTACTTGGAAGATCTTGGAAAGGATGGAAAAACATTTAGACCTCCTCTTCCCAGAGTAATCTTCTTTCACAAAATAACAGATCAAATCAAGAAGAAATGTGCTTTTTAAAAAAATATTAAAAATTCATTTAGTAAAATTCCATATCCATGATTAAATATAATTGTAATTTATACATATTTGAAAAAAATAAATAACCTATGTAGGTCATTAAGAGATTTTCTAACTTAAAAAGTAAAATTCATGCTATGGTGAATTAGGAAATAATTGTTTTTTTCTTATTTTTAAATTTAGTAAAACTTTATTCCATATAGGAGAGCTAGTGGTACATATTATAATAATAAATTTATTTCTCCACGAAATAGCATTTACTCGCCTACTCTGCACATAGTGCACATATATGAGCATTTGATCAAAGTATTTTTTTTATCAAGCTCCTTTAATGTTCAATTTTCTTCCACAAAAACATTAAAACAATATCCCCTATTCAGTAACTATTGTAACTAAAATAGGAACGAACTAAAATTGTAGATTTTTGATTTACGGTCTTATTTCAGCGTTATAAAATATTAACTTGGATTAATGGTATAGGAACGTACCTATATTGGCCGGAACGTTCTTAAAAAGTTACCGAATTAGATGTATTTTGAATGATTAAGAAAATGATGAAAATGTTTACTTTAACTTGCAACATGTATATTATTTGTGAATGATGTCTCACTAATTGTGTGAAAACGCCAACCCCGAAACAGGCATTGTCCTAGTGAGATTGGGGATTATGATTATAATTTTTAATTAATAATGTCAAGATTAAAAAAAATAAATAAAATAAATATCTTAATAAATCAGGGATCCAACATCTTAAATCAAATCGTATCGTTTAGGTCAGTACTCTGCAACCTTTTATCAGCTACGACACACTAAAATTCTTCCTAGAATTTCGCGGCACATCAAAAGCTAAAATATACTTATGGGTATTAAATTGATAAACAAATTTTACAATATTTTTTTGTTTTTATTTGAAAAGTATACATACATACATATATTATGTAAAATGTCAAATACATTAAATTTGACCGCGGCACACCTGTATCCGGCTCACGTCCCACCGGTTGCGGAGCACTGGTTTAGGTGGCATTTTGTGTGTAACATAATCAACAGCACAATAACGAAATGAAAAAGAGGATAAATATCGGTATTTGCACAAACGGCAACATTCAATTTATTATTTAGTTCTGACATTTTGGGTGTCCTCGAATGTGCTGTTTTGTTTTTATTATACGTGTCAAATAATTTACAACGGTGATGATTTAATTTGTCGTTTTTTTATTAAATGTCGTAAAATAAAATGTCGTTGATGTGTAAAGTTGTTTTGTGAATATTAATTTATGTTTTTCAATCGATCTACTGCCGGCATGGATCTAGACCAGGATTCGTTTATTTACGGTTTGTGATTAAATATCAAGTTAATTTAGGTGTATTTTAGGTTGTTTGTGATTTTTATACACGCAATTCGGTCGGTTTGTCATGTTATAACACATAATAGTTGAAAGAATTGAAATTACATCGTTTTTAACCTCTACAAATTATATGTCTCCTTATCTGTGTTTTAAATGCAACGCAGACAGTATATTAACGTCGCGTTATCACAAATCATTCAGTTATCTACGTTTCATTTGTTTTCCTCGTTTTGCAATCGATTTTTCGTTTTACAGAGGTAATAATGACCATGATGTGAAGTCTAGTGTTTTGTTATTTTTTTCTATGTGAAAGTAGCGATGATGTCATTGACCCATTGTAACCAATTTTTGTGCAAAATTTATTGTTTTCATTAGCGTGAGTAATTTGTGTGTTTGTAAATATTGCCGGTGTTGGTTTGTGAGTCGTGAATTAGATTGTTGCACTCTGCTATTGTTTAATATGTTTATAATATATTTTTTTTATAAAATCGACTCTATTGACAATTCAGACATTTACTCGTAAGAAAAACCGGTCGAAATGAATAAGCGTTTCTAATAGTTTAAAAAGCTTCTTATAATTATGATGTGATGAATCTTTAAAATTTGATCTGATCCTTTGATATGTTAAAACTATCTGTATTGGTGAATATTATTCCTGAATGAAAGTTAAATAAGGGTGCATTTGTTACTTTCTGTTTGTTATATAAACTCTTTTGAGGAAGTGCTTAGTGATATGTTTGAATGCAGAGTCCTAACTAAGTACTAAATTCTAAATACTAACCATGTTTTCATTGCACAGTCACTCACTTAAGTTAGGAGATCACGTGGCTTCCTAACTGGAGGATGCTACCAAGTTCACGTATGAGACACATTGCATTGCAGAGACATATCTAAATACTAACCATGTTTTCATTGCACAGTCGCTCACTTAAGTTAGGAGATCACGTGGCTTCCTAACTGGAGGATGCTACCAAGTTCACGTATGAGACACATTGCATTGCAGAGACATATCTAAATACTAACCATGTTTTCATTGCACAGTCGCTCACTTAAGTTAGGAGATCACGTGGCTTCCTAACTGGAGGATGCTACCAAGTTCACGTATGAGACACATTGAATTGCAGAGACATATCTAAATACTAACCATGTTTTCATTGCACAGTCGCTCACTTAAGTTAGGAGATCACGTGGCTTCCTAACTGGAGGATGCTACCAAGTTCACGTATGAGACACATTGCATTGCAGAGACATATCTAAATACTAACCATGTTTTCATTGCACAGTCGCTCACTTAAGTTAGGAGATCACGTGGCTTCCTAACTGGAGGATGCTACCAAGTTCACGTATGAGACACATTGCATTGCAGAGACATATCTAAATACTAACCATGTTTTCATTGCACAGTCGCTCACTTAAGTTAGGAGATCACGTGGCTTCCTAACTGGAGGATGCTACCAAGTTCACGTATGAGACACATTGCATTGCAGAGACATGTCTAAATACTAACCATGTTTTCATTGCACAGTCGCTCACTTAAGTTAGGAGATCACGTGGCTTCCTAACTGGAGGATGCTACCAAGTTCACGTATGAGACACATTGCATTGCAGAGACATATCTAAATACTTACCATGTTTTCATTGCACAGTCGCTCACTTAAGTTAGGAGATCACGTGGCTTCCTAACTGGAGGATGCTACCAAGTTCACGTATGAGACACATTGCATTGCAGAGACATATCTAAATACTTAGCATCGACGTAAACTAACATTTGCCAACTGTCAAAAGGTAAGTTTGATAGTGAGGAACTTTATGAGTGGTTTAATAATAAAATACGAGATTATTTCGGTGGATGATGATTTTATCGGCTTCGTTAAATATGTATTTGGTAATTTTGTCAAATCAAATACAAAACAGAGTATTCAGCGATCCATACGAGATGCCGAAAATTTGGTGGATTTTCGGAAAAATTGTGACATTGAGCTGTCAGTGTGAAGTTGGTTACATATGTTTGTGTTGTTATAGCAAAAAACATTTAAAACGTCAAACGTCAGAAAAGAGATAGATAACTTTCTAATCCCATAGAAAACTATCTATCTCGTTTCTTCATATACAATAATGTGAAATTCTACGCCATCTGACCTTAAGTTTGTCGTAGTATTTAGTTAGTGATGTCTCTGCAACACAATTGCTTACTTAAGAATTTACTAAATACTCCAGTGAGGTTAGGAGTTAATATTTGGGTACCTAGGACTGTGCATTCGGGGGTCATAGAGTATTACTATTTTTAAAAGTCGAAATTTTGGCCCGGGGTTAAGTGTCTTCTACTAAGAAATGATGGTAATTGTTTACAAGAACTGTCCCTGGCCAATCGCAATAATTTTTATATCAATAGATAGATAAGCGCGTATATATTATGGGAAAATAAAAACTTTTGGCAGTAAGGCTTTAAAAAATTATAAAAAAACTGTTTGTTATGTCCAGATGGTAGTGAGGACATTCTGTCGTGTCTGTCTGAGGATCTCCTACTTCCGTCTGTGTTGGAGGAAGATGCCACAGCTGGTGAGATACTGGCGCAGGCTTCCTTGCATCACCCCATCTCCTCGCCCAACTCTTCACTCAACACCAGCGATGATGACTCCAAAAGGTTTATATTTATACATATATATATATTTATTAATTTTTTAATCTTGACATTTAATATTTTCTAACTATAATGACATAGGCCCGAGTTATAGATTTGTTCTTCAGCTTGAGACTGGTCTTTGAGCACATATTCTCAATCAAAATGGTATTAAAGAAACAAAAGACTCAAAGTTGTTTTTACTCCTCACTAACCCAAGGGTATATAGTGAGGAGATGTGAATTCGCTATATTTTTTATTGCAGATTATCAACTAGTATCATGCTGAGATTGTATTCTGAAAGTTTCATCACAATGTATCTGTGTGCTGTGTGCTATGTACGGCGTGTTTATTCTACTTTATCGATTATAGACTAAAGTACTCATTCGATTCTTTTCAATTTTTGCAAATATGTATACCTAATACTCACTTAGACCTCATTAGATTTTGAAGGATATCTAAATAGTGCTTCTCAATTTTTTAACTGTCAAATATTTCAAAGTGACCTATTGATATTTTGATATTTTTGTTTTCAAATAGGTAAAAAGGCACACCACTTTCATAAAATGGCATCGAAGAAATATGAAGTTTTCATAATAAAATATTTTAATAATTTAACAAAGCACATTTCACGAAATGCTGTTTATTTTCCGTACAAAAATTGAATTATTTGTGGAGTGACTTGGTAGGGAGAGTATAGCGTTGGCCACAACCCACTCGGTTTATTATGTAAAAGCCCGGACATTTAAAATATAAATAAATATTGTATTTGATTTTGTAGAGAAAGTTTTGAAAATTTCACAACACAATCTCAGCATGATACTAGTTGATAATCTGTAACAATAAAAAATAACCTTAAAATTGCGAATTTATAACTCCCCACTGTATCCTCATGGGTTAGTGAGGAGTAACAAATAAATATATATTTGTGTGTGTGTGTGTGTAGTTATAGATGGAGCGTCCCGATGTCAAGTTCACCAGGTGGCAGCTCCAGCTGCAGCAGCAGCAGTGGCTCAGAGTCTGGAAGCAGCAGCCGAGGATGTGGACTGGCCCCTGGAATGGAAGATATCAAACACTTCTCTCACTGGGGTTAGTTCATCCTATTGTATATAGTTAACAGCAAATTCCTCGAGCACGTCACGTTGGGTGCGCAGAGCGCAAAAAATAATGAATATTTCAAATTAAAATAAATTCATTATATTATGTTATTCAGAGAAAGATCATTAAGAGTGTGACTGCTGCCAACGTACCTATTATTTCAATTTGAATTTGCATCATTAGTACAAAACTAATCATTATGAAAAAAATAACCTAGTTAGTTTGGATATTAATAAAGAAAAATATACCTTAACTTTTTAATTATGTTCTGTATATATTCTTGTAGGAAAATAATAAGTATACCCCGATTTTTGACATTTATAGAGCTTTATATTTTTTTAAAAATTAAAGAAGATCAAAATATCTGGAAAAATACGATGTAACGTTGCATTAATGCATCAGGTTAAGTTAATAAATAAAAAAAAAACTTTTAATTCGCAATGGCGCTGAATGGAAAATAAATGTTTTTTAGGTTTTTTTACTAAACCTGAAGCATTAATGCAACGTCACATCATATTTTTCTAGATATTTTTGTCTTCTTTAATTAAAAAAAAAAAGTATATGTTGAACTACGCCTTATATTTTATTAAAAATATAAGATAATTATATAAAATTGTTAATAATAAATTTGATTCACTGAAATTGAATAATCTCATTACTTACCGTGTTCCCTCTAGGATAACACGACAAACTCATCTTTTCTATATTTCAAATTATAAAACAAATCACCGAAAACATTCTACCATTCCTCGTATCTGCGAAACATATAACAAAAATTTCAATAGTTTAGACATATTTCATACTCCGTATAGCAGGTATATGAAAGAATTAACCAACATGATCAAAGATAACAATGATTGATCCAAGATGTTTTGTTTTCTTTTATCGTGAAATCGTGAGTACAGTACAACTTAATTTGCTCTCCCTCTTTTAGTTTTCCTCTGACATTCCCCTTCAGTCACTTTCCTATACCACTATGCTTTATTATCTCCTAGTCATTATTTCTTTGCATTCTTTCTCTTCTGTTGTGTTGAATATAACTAACGATGGATATATGTTATTGGATGGCAGGCCTAATTATACATTGTACCTTCTTTCATTGTGTCGTCAGCGTTCTAAACTCCCTTCCCTGACCAGTAAGTCTTGATTGAGATGATCCTCCTACAACTCCCCTTGGGTGCACTTCACCCCCACCAGAGGGCACTCCAATAGGTGTGCCATCGTCTGATTTTTGTCGCAGTCACAAAGTTCATCTTAATTGCTCTCCGGCATTCCCCATCTCGCCAAATTGTCCTCGCTCCTTCCACACCCCGTTCTTGGTCAGTTCAGAGTTTTCCAGAGACACCATGGAAGGTTCTTCCCTTGGGGTAGGGACACGGATGGATCTTGGGGTGTGTGATTGCCTAGCCTTTCCTTTCTTCCAAAGCATCAAGCGTTCTGTGGTTGGGTTGTGGCTTTCTTTGGTGGAGTGGAGGAAGCTTTTCCTATATTTAAGTCTTAGTGGTTCATGGCCGAAGAGTGGGTGTTATGTCTGTCCGACCAACTGATCTGATACACAGCGTTTATTGGTGACGTTTTTGCCTACACGGATGTTAAACTGTCGTGTAACTTTTACAAGTTTTTTTTTTTATTAGTAGGACTGTAATTGCAATATTTCTGTTACAGATGCTCTATGTACGGAATTGGAAAGTGGCAACACCAACTGTAACTATAACTGTATTGCTGACACCATCACAACATTACCAAACCAGATATTCTCCACACCCCATGAAAATATCAAAGTCAAGGTAAATAAACTTCACATACAACCACTGTGACAATCTCTATGTGACATGTCTTCTTATACAACTTGTTATAATTGTTATAAGGTGACAATTTGGTTATTTGGTTAATGAAAACTAGTGATTACGCATATCGCTAACAACAACATAAGTCATAAAATCCGATTTTTGAGTTAATAATGTTGTATCTATCAATATTACAGTGAATATATTAGATGGTCGCGAGTTCGAATCCTGCCTCGACCGATTTCGTTCACCTACAGCACAAGCATTTATTTGCTTATTTTAGGGAACGTAGGAAGATGTATATGTACATACTTATTTAACAAGGACATATTCATTTTTTATTTAAAAAAAATATGACAGTGAAACGACCGTGTGCTGTTTCTTTCGCGCTTATAGAGATATTGTACTTACTTTTCGAATGGTTAGGCTCTTTTGCGCCCAGAAAAGGCTGCGTCTATGGAGCTCGTTAGAGCCTTAAATTAAAACCCCGCAGCCAGTCCACCGCCCCTTGCTTTGCTCCGTGGATGTCCCCCAGCTCTCCTGGATACCTGCGCAGCGGATTATTGTACAATCTTATTGCCATCGGTCAATTTCTTGAAACCAACCAGTTATTAGAGTTATTATTTAAATTTTCCACTGCACCCTATTGATGTGTTGTTTATAGGATATGCGGTGTTTGATGAAGACAGAGATGAACTTGGAAACATCTGTCATTGGAAGAGCAACACCATCACCCCCCATGACACCCACCAGCGGTAAGTTACATATATCTTATTAAATTTGTTTAAGGGGAGGATTGCTGCCAACGTACCTATTTTTCAATTTGATATACCATCATTATTTATTATCAAATCGTTTTGAAAACAAATAATTTAGATAGTTTGGGTATTAATAAGGAAAAATATATCTTTACTTTTTGATAATGTTCTGTATAAATTATTGTAGAAAAATAATGGCATACCCCGATTTTCAACGTTTATCTTATATTTTTAATAAACTATAAGGCGTAGCTCAAAATATTTTTTTTTTAAATTAAAGAAGACAAAAATATCTAGAAAAATATGATGTGACGTTGCATTAATGCTTCAGGTTTAGTAAATAAACCTAAAAAACATTTATCTTCCATTCAGCGCCATTGCAAAATAAAAGTTTTTTTAGTTTATTAACTTAATCTGATGCATTAATGCAACGTTACATTGTATTTTTCCAGATATTTTGATCTTCTTTAATTTATATAAAAATATAATGCTCTATACCTTATATTTTTTTAGAAATTTAAGATTAATGTCAAAAAATCGGGGTATACTTATTATTTTCCTACAAGAATATATACAGAACATAATTAAAATGTTAAGGTATATTTTTCTTTATTAATATCCAAACTAACTAGGTTATTTTTTAACAAAATGATTCGTTTTGTAGTAATGATACAAATTCAAATTGAAAAAATAGGTACGTTGGCAGCAGTCACCCTCTTAATTGAAATCTTTTTATGTAATGATTGTGCGTTTTATTTTTATTTCTTAACTAATTATACTTGAACAACATTTTCTGTTTTAAATAAAAACCTTATATATATTAATGTTGTCAGATATCCACCTGGTATCCAGTACAATTCTACCACAGTTCAAGATGGAGAGTGAAGGTAGTGAACCACTGTCTGTCTATACTCTACCGCTGTCTCCTAATCAAAGTAATATCATCAAGGTACATATAACCATATTATGTGGAATATCATTACTTGTAGTCATACTCAACACAGAGTCACTCCACTAAGTATTACGCGATGTCCTACGTAGGCGATTCAAAGTGAACGCAATTGCGAAGTGATCCGAAGCGGTTACACGCGAATTCAAAACGATGCGGTGCGACACAGCGGCTCTGTCCTACGTGCGCACGAATCATGCTTCTGATATTATACTTAACCAAAAAAAACTATGGCACCGCTTCCAATTTGCGCGAAAATATCAAACCAACTGATCGCGTTCACTTCGCATCACGCCGCGCCAATCGTAATCTACTCGCGGTTGGTAACGTAGGACACTTCCATTGTTACCGACTGTTTGTTATTTTCGCGCTGCGCCGCGCCGCTTCGCGTTCGCTTTGAATCGCCTACGTAGGACGTCGCTTTACAATTTTGTATGGATTGTTTTTCAACATTCCCACCAAACGAGTTTGTTAAATTATTTTTGTTTACATATTTTATCACTAAAACTTGATAATTCTTCAATGCCATTTTATTAAAGTGATGTGTCCGTTTATCAATTTGAAAATAATAATATCAAATTTTATGTTTACCGAGCATGAGGTCCTTTTGATATATTTGACATTGACAAATCGAGATGCACTGATCAGATGTCCTTTAAAATCTAATGGGTCTTAGCGAGTATTAGATATATATGAAATGAAAATATTTGAATGAATACTTTAGTATATAATCAATAAAGTAGAATAAACATGTCATACATAGCACATAGTACACAGCACACACACATTGTGATGAAACTTTTGGAATAAAATCTCATCATGATACTAGTTGAGACTCCCCACTACATCCCTTTGAGGTAGTGAAGAGTAAAAATGAAACAATGAATAGGCAAACAATTAATAAAAAATAAAAAATGAAGTCTCTTTATATTTATATATTGAACTCAAAAGTTATCAATATAATATTGTGTATTAATTGTAATTCAAATGGACAATAATTCTGTGTGTATTGATTGTATTTCAAATGGACAATAATTCTGTGTGTATTGATTGTATTTCAAATGGACATTAATTCTGTGTGTATTGATTTTATTTCAAATGGACAATAATTCTGTGTGTATTGATTGTATTTCAAATGGACATTAATTCTGTGTGTATTGATTGTATTTCAAATGGACAATAATTCTGTGTGTATTGATTGTATTTCAAATGGACATTAATTCTGTGTGTATTGATTGTATTTCAAATGGACAATAATTCTGTGTGTATTGATTGTATTTCAAATGGACATTAATTCTGTGTGTATTGATTGTATTTCAAATGGACAATAATTCTGTGTGTATTGATTGTATTTCAAATGGACATTAATTCTGTGTGTATTGATTGTATTTCAAATGGACAATAATTCTGTGTGTATTGATTGTATTTCAAATGGACATTAATTCTGTGTGTATTGATTGTATTTCAAATGGACAATAATTCTGTGTGTATTGATTGTATTTCAAATGGACATTAATTCTGTGTGTATTGATTGTATTTCAAATGGACAATAATTCTGTGTGTATTGATTGTATTTCAAATGGACATTAATTCTGTGTGTATTGATTGTATTTCAAATGGACAATAATTCTGTGTGTATTGATTGTATTTCAAATGGACATTAATTCTGTGTGTATTGATTGTATTTCAAATGGACAATAATTCTGTGTGTATTGATTGTATTTCAAATGGACATTAATTCTGTGTGTATTGATTGTATTTCAAATGGACAATAATTCTATGTGTATTGATTGTATTTCAAATGGACATTAATTCTGTGTGTATTGATTGTATTTCAAATGGACAATAATTCTGTGTGTATTGATTGTATTTCAAATGGACAATAATTCTGTGTGTATTGATTGTATTTCAAATGGACAATAATTCTGTGTGTATTATTATTTATTTTATTTATTATTTTAAAACTTTCTGAGCACAAGTGCACAATGGCGGGCTTATTGCCAAATGGCAATATCTTCCAACCAACCATATACATTTAGTGAAAAACTATTACAATTATGGTATGTAGCAAAATTTTTATACAATACAAGCAAGAGCTATAAAGAAAATAAAACAAACAAAATGAAAAAAAAACATATAAGCAAAAACAATAAAGAAACGGAGGTGACTGGAGAGGGGGGGGGACAAGGATAGGATAAGGAGACAAATTTAGGTGTTATGTGAAAGGAAATGATTTCTCAGATTTCTTTTGAAAGTGGGAAGTGTTAATGAAACTCGAAGTTGCGATGGGATGTGATTCCAAAGACGAGCTGCCTGTACGGAGAAAGAGGTGTATTGATTGTATTTCAAATGGACAATAATTCTGTGTGTATTGATTGTATTTCAAATGGACAATAATTCTCTGTGTATTTCAGATGGACAATAAACTGAGTCAGGTGTATGTGACAAGTCCCGTGCGGCTGCACAGTGCTGCGGGAAGCGGAGGTGGTGGTGGCGGGGTAGCGGGGGGAGCCCCCTCTGGTAGTGTCAAAAGAGTCAAACTACAACCCAAGCCTTACACCAAGCAAATAACGGACACAGCCGCCAACGGCAATAAGAAGACGATACTCCTCAGTGCCAATGACTTTGCTGCTTTATCTAAGAAGGTAACTAACTATGTATATTCAGATTGTCAATAGACAGACAGACAGAATATCACTCTATATCTTTTTGAGTAACACATAAAGATATTTGATTTGATTTGGGAACCATGTGATTCATATTAATTACACCATCATAGTTAACTAGTCTCTTTCTATGTTTCTGAAATAAAAATCACATCAGAGATTGTATTTATGACAGATATTATGGCGGACATTGGGACCTGGTTGATCTGTTTTGTGTGAGCCCATATGTTTGTTGAGGTAATGATTGTGAGTGCAGAAAGTTGAGATTGTATAGGTACCTATTTAGTGTGGAACGGGAACAATCACCTGGTTCATAATTGCATATAATTGTCAATATAAATTGTAAACTGCTAGCCCTAGAATAGTATGATTGATTTCCTAGTTGGGCAGCAGTAATCTACTTATTGTTGTCATTATAAATATGGTGTGATAAATAAAATAATAATAATAATAATATAGTCAGCCGTCTACATAACATTGGGAATATTATGTGAAAGAGATAATCTGCCCTGCCAAAAAATGCTTTGCAGTTTGGCGGGAAAACGTAATTGTAATTTTTTTTTTTTATTAAATAAAAATAAATTAGAAAAAAAAAATACTTTCATTTGGGTGTCATTTAAATACAAATACAAATATGCTAACTGCCTTTTCTATACGGTGTTTAACATGTGTCTGGTTTCTAACAGATGACAAACGGCAGTTCTCCGCCACAGACCAAGATAGTGACATCTGGTGGAACTACGGCGGCTCACATCTTGGACTCTTCCATACATATTCTGCCTGTTGAGGACACCACTGCACCACCACCTCTAGTTATCAATGGACAACCCACTGTGCAGCAGGTAACATTTCATTTCTTTTTTAAAATAATTAATACCTTTGTTCTTGTAACAAGTACACATCATCATCAGCAATGGCGCTACAGCCCGGTGTGGGCGTTGTTATTTGTATAGCGCCGTTTAATGATTCGAGATCATACCAAGGGCGCTGATAGTCAGTCTAATGTTGTGTTGCTCTCTGGACGAGTAGGCGTGTAAATATCCCACTGTCCGGTAGTTTGGAGCTCAATTACTCCAAACCAAAAATTATTATGAGCAAGTGTACTATAAATCGAGATCTGTTATGCCACCTGGAAATATAGACAGTCACTTACTTGCTTGGGACGTATCTTCACGTGCAGGAACACAGGAAACAGGTCCGACGAAACTTATCTTGCTCACGGGAAGGGGGTAGGATATTCAAAGTGTGACAGAGCAGGATCTATCCACAAAAACAGCATGCAACACCAAAAATACACGATACAAAATGTAAGCCGCGAAATCCAACCCGTATCATTCGCCGACGAAACTTAATGTCTTGACGTTTTACAACAGATCAAAACAAAATGTCAAAAAACCATAGATCTGCCCTCTGTGTATGTTCAGATTTCAATATAAATCACAAACAAATGACCGTCCATTCCACAGATGGCAGATCCCAATTAAATAGCTTACTTATATTATAAATAAAATAAAAAACAATATTTATTATTGCTTAACCACTCTCTGAAACAAAGCTGTTTTTAGTCCTTTAGTGAAAGTGCTCTTGCTTTGAGCACTGCGGACATGTAAAGGCAGTGAATTCCACTTAATAGGACCACTCACACTAAAGCATCGGTCATAGTAAGCCGCTTTGTTGACTCTGTCCAACTCCTTTAAGGAATTGTTACTATCTGTGATCCAGACGACCTGAGTGTGAGATGCCTCCCAGAGAGATCTCTTCTCTGACACAGCTCTTGTATATATTTTGGTGTCAGGTTGTTCAAAGCATTATATTATACTGTCAAACAAATTTTATAATCAATTCGCTCTGGACACTTCAACAAGTGTAATTCGTTTAGTAGAGGAGTTATGTGACATTGTTTTTCTGCACCGAAAATAAGTCTTGCCGCTGTGTTAAATACCATCTGTAGTCTATCGAGCTGATACTTCGGCAATCCAGCATAAATGCAGTTGCAATAATCAAGCCTAGACACGACGAATGAATTTACAAGTGTTTTAGTCTCATTTTTGGGTAAATTTCGACGAATGTTTTTCAGTTGTCTGAGTTGAAAAAAACAAGATACTGTCTCCGTCCCACCCTGTCGCCACCAAGTCTCCTCCAATTTGTCTGTCCGATCTCTTTTATATCGCCCTCGATGTCGTCCAACCATCTCATCCTAGTTCTTCTTCTGCTTCTAATACTTTCTTTGGGACCTGGCTATCCTCCACTCTACAGACATGTCCGAGTAACGTAGACGTTGTATTTTGATGTATTGGACAATGTTTGGTTCGCCATGCATTATTTCTAGCTCATGGTTAAACCAAATCCTCCAAGATCCTCCTTCACAGGTAACTATTTTCCTTTCGAACACCAACAATGCATTTTCGTCCTCCTTGGTCAATCTTGGTCAATCTCCAACATTCTGATGCATATGTCATGACCGGTCTAAGAAGAGTTTTGTAAATGAGGGTTTTTGTTTTACGAGAGATGAGTCGTGACCTTAAGTGCTTTAGCATTCCATAATTGCCGACCGCCGTGGCACAGTTGGTAAGCTGTTTGGTTTCTGTGCGGGTTTCCTGGGTTCGATTCCCAGCAGAGGAGAAATATATTTAAATTAATTTCTCACACAAATATTGCTTCTCTGGGCTGGAAACACTGGTTAGTTGGAAGTAATTGCCAAACGACAATAAACTCGCCACTTGCGCAGGGTAATTGCACATAACATGGTGAGCGATATTGAACCAACCTAATCTATAATATAGATATCAAGGAGCACACAGTTTTCTCTTCATTACATGTATTGCAAGTCAATTTTATAAATGAAATTATTGTGTAAGTACCTACCTACCATTTATATTGTTTCACAGTAGGTAGGTATACAAATATGTATTTTCTTTTAAAATGTTCTTATATTTGAATTTAAACAACTGCGCATGCGCCGTAAATACCACAATGACATTTAAATGTGACCACAGAACATGGAATAAAAAGAATGAATACTGCAGTATGTCCTACCTCGGTTATTTGAATATTTTGGACACACTTCTCATACTACGCAGGTACATTAAAGTTATGTTTCCCTTCTCTTTACTGTTCTATGGAACACAATAAATGGTTTGATGTGAAATATTTTTTATTTGATTTAATTTATTTATAACGCATATTATGTATTAATATTATTTTTCTGCACTCCTCTTCCATATAAACTTTAACTAAGCCAAGTGTCAAACTCCGTTGTGCGCCCAGTTAGCTGGAAATTGTACTTAACGTTTTCGTTTCACATATTAATATATAGATTTAAAGAACTTGAAGATAACATTAAATGTGGTTTATTGTAGATGGTGGGTCCGTTGGTGCTGAAGAATGGTGAAGTTCACAAGGCGATCGCTTGCGGCGCAGCCAAGGAGAGGACGACAGTCAACGAGGACAGCAAGAGTGGTCTCCCAACGGACATGGCCATCAGGGTGCTCAAGAAACAGCAGAGAATGATCAAAAACAGGTCAACAAAATTAACCAAATCTTATAAACACCACTTCATTACTTCGCCAACCGCCGTGGCACAGTTGGTAAGCCGTTTGGTTTCTGTGCGGGCGTCTTGGGTTCGATTTCCAGCAGAGGAGAAATATATTTAAATTCATTTCTCACGCAAATATTGCTTCTCTTGGCTGGAAACACTGGTTAGTTGGAAGAAATTGCCATACGGAAATAAACTCACCACTTGCGCAGGGTGCAAGGAAGTGTTCATTATTATTATTATTATTATTCATGCTCAGGGTTTTTTCAAAAAAATTGAACTAAACACATTGTTAGCGCCACACTTCTCGAGTTGGTGTTAATGAATTCCCCCCCCACCCCAGTCCGCCCATCCATCAGTTAATCGTTGTCCTTGCGATCGAACCGAGCGATATTATGTGCGTTACGAAAAAGGGTGACATAGTTTGACCACGAGTGTCAAAGTATCGTTTATGTATATTGTATTCGTCCTGTTAATTACTTCTGTGTTCTGTGTACTAAAACTATAGTTATTACGAGATCACAAGGTAGGTCGCTTGGCAAGTCCCATCACTGTTCCATCAATCCGATCATTAAATAATTATACAGTCCACTATTTCCATCAGCAAAACCCTTCCAACCGAGGCGGGGCAATTTGCCAAGGAATCTATATCGAAGCGTTAACACACATGAAATCATTTTATAAGTCGTATAATTTGCAATTTATTACTAATTTTTGAAATATAATACTTATAATACTTATATCTGTAATGTTTTTCAACAAGAAACTATTTTCGAAAATATCTACGAGCGTCAAGTGGCAACTGGCATGCAGAGATTGTTTGTTTATTTTTGTAATCGCTTGTTAGGATGCCTTCCATCTTCCTGAGAGCTTTATTTAATTCTTCCTCTGTTTCTCCTCTAGCATTGCAATATTGTCTGCATACCTTATCATGTCTATTTTTTGTACCTGAATTTTAGCACCATACCAATCTCTCATTTCTTCTCTCAGCTCATCGATAGACTGTCACTATGGGACGGTATTATAGTCTCAGTTTAAGAGCTAAACTCTATCGAATATTTTTATTATTGCATATGCGCAAACATTGGATTTTTTTCCCTGTCGGGAGTCAAAGATATTTTTTAACAGATTTTGAATTATCTCAATAGAGACGAAGTTGGAATATTTATTGTAGGAGAACCGGGAAATCAAGGCACTTACAGGGCTTACGACCTGTCATCGGCTGGTTTACGTGATCACTTTATGCGCTTGCGCAACGTTCACCAATTATGCCTTTTTAATGAGAAAAAATAAAAAAGATTGTTGTTCATAATTTCACCCATAGATGGCTGTAGTAAAAATTCCTTATTTTCAAGCGAAAAGAATTTCAGTATTACAATATATAGAACTTTCAAAATTGAATTGATAGGGATCTCATTAAAAAGGTATAATTGGTGAACATTGCGCAAGCGCATAAAGTGATCACGTAAACCAGCCAATGATAGGTCGTAAGCCCTGTAGGTGCCTTGATTTCCCGGTTCTTCTACAATAAATATTCCAACTTCGTCTCTATTGAGATAATTCAAAATCAGCTAAACTCTAGTTTTACAAAAAAGTTTAGGCCTTTAGTTTAGGCCGTTTAGGCCTAATCTTCCCTCAAATACGTCACTAAAACGACAAATATTTAACTCAATGTTTCTGGCAGATTAAGTACTTAACGGTGAATCAACTGTCATTTGATAGGCAACGCGTGTAGTTTCAGTGTTCTATCACTAGAGGCGTTAGTTGTATCGACGGTGGCGCCACACAACAAAACAAACTGACAGCCATATTGAAACCAACATGGGCATTTAAAAGCATTATTTTGGTGAAAAAAATAAAATTGACCATGTTGGATAATAAAACAATAGTATTTCAAGTGGTAGCGTCCCGTTTTGTAGTTGGTATTATTTGAGGTTATTTAAAATTTGACAGATAATAACCACAGAAAAAGTAAAATATGTCTATAATTGAAGATTTAGTAACTGACATGTCATATTGCACTGTAATACGGAAATGGATTCAATCTCCCCTTAACATTAATCTTGAGTCTAACAAACTCAATGAGTTGAGGGCCAACTGTAATACTGGGCCTATATGTACTATAATAATCTTGGTAAATGTACTTCAAATGAAGATATGAAAACCTCAGTACAATGAATTGGAATAGATAAATAAATATTATGTTATAATATATCTTTGTTATAACTATATTATATTTATATTTGTCTACAGGGAGTCTGCTTGTCTGTCTCGTAAAAAGAAGAAAGAATATGTAACAATGCTGGAAGGGAAATTAGCTGCTGCCGAAGCAGAGATTGTGCGGCTGCGCAAGGAAAATGCAGAACTAAAGGCTCGTCTCGCACCCTACTCTGATTTAGCACAGGTGCCAAACGGTACCAACGGTAAAATACACATGTCAAACGGCAACGTACACATGACCAATGGCAAACTGCATTCATCGCCAAACGGCAGCATGCACATGACAAATGGAAATGCACAAACGCAGAACGGCGGAGTCCGAGTCGTCGCCGCCAACCTGCAGCCGATCAAAACGGCAAGCATCGTTCGAACGGTAAACGGTAGCGGCGGTGTACGGCAAGGGAATAACGCTAATGTGGCGGCATTGAACGGCAAGATTATCCCGAGCGGCGGAGTGTTTACGACCGTTAATGGCACTAACAGCGGTGTCAGCAAGACGACCAGGACCACCATTCCGATAATGAAGGCGGCTGTTGGAGTGTTGGGGGGAGCGCTGCACAAGAAAAATGCCGCTTTGCTCTTCGCTATGATGTTCATGGTTTCACTAAACATTGGAGGTTTTGGGTAAATATTATTATTTATTAGTTGCATGTAACACATGAGATCAACTATCAATGGCAATTGTATGTTTAGTAGAAGAATACGTACCAAATAATAAATCGCTAAAACCAAATTATTGGATATTTTAAGATATTTTGCTTTCTTTACAAAACATGTATGTCAAGTAATGATAGTGTGTGCAGGTCAGTCCTGAATAAAAGCATGATGGTATGTATGTATGTGTGTTTGGAGATTATGACCGGAATGCACAGTCCTAGATAACTAAATACTAACTCCTAACATCACTGGAGTATTTAGTATTCTTATGTTAGCAATTGCGTTGCAGAGACATCACTAACTAAATACTTAATAAAAAAATGTACATAAAATCAATTTCACTTTAATAATTCCGCTAAATTAATCTGTATAATTTTAATAGTCATTCTAATGTCGGATTGGTCCCTAGTGAGATACACGGAAGGTCTAGGTACCTACCGTACAAATACACTGATTGCCATAATTATCTCATAATTCCCGGGTGGATCTGATTATCGAAACTGCTATAGGATATTCTTACTAATGAAAATGATTACAGTGTATGAATGCGTCCTTGATAAATATCACATATAATACACCCCCGGTGAGTGTGTAGGTATATTGATTGAATCAATGTGTGATGCTCATCATTGTAAATTATTCAAAAACAACAACAAACACATTAATTATTTTACTTTTGATAATCATCACATATGGCGCAGTAGGGCCTTATTACAGCACTCGCGAGTGTGAATATTGACAATGTCGTATGTTTAATGCTTCTCAATATTTATTTATTTATTTTGGTAAAACAAACAGAATTTAACCTATAATTATTCTACACGATTCACCTTACATTACTGTGTATAAAATTACAAATTATTAAGTACAAAAATTACAAAATAAATTAAAAATCATGTAAGGTAGTACCATAGCTGTACAAAATAGATACAATTTGATTGTCCTTTACTTGTTTACAATAACATACACTGATATATATATATCCCGCATTGAATACTATGTGAGTATATATTGCACAAGCTCCGCAAATCAAGGCAAGAAAATATATTTTTTAAATTCATTAAATTCTGAAAAAATGTCTACAAGAGGTCTGGTCAACGATATGCTATTAAAATCGCGAGTAAGTCTAGGGAGGGGGGGGAAAAATAGCCTATATTAGTTTTGTACGACTTTAAAAGAAAAAAATCCCGACATCTTGTACACACTTTTTTTACGTTAAAATTGAATGGACGCAGTATATTGGGGGCATCTAGTCTGCCATCGACGACATTATATAGGAAAATTAAGCCAACCATTCTTCTTTCCTTTAGGGAGTTTATTTTCTCTTAAGTAGATATGATTTCCTTAAATGATAAGCCAGAATCCTGAGGAACTTTTTTTTGAATTCCCTCAATTCTCTGACTATGCACTTCATAATTCAGTAACCAAATAACCGAATTATATTCTAAAACCAAAACTAAGAGACTTTTATATGACTTATTTTTAGTATAAACGGCATAACAATGAAAATACTGTTATAAATCATAACTAATAAAATATTACGTGGCCAGGGTTAATTTAATTTAATTAGAATAAGAACTAATATTTTAGTCTCGATCCCACACAGAATACAGAGTGATATTTGTTAGTTATAAATTAATTATATATTCGTGTATGTCAATTATACATGCACTACCCCCCACCCCTCACCCCTCCCCCACATTCCGTAGAGAAAAATATTTAAATATGCATTAATTGTTTATATAAATTTTGAAATAAATAAATATTGTTTCAGGACATATTGGTTGAGAGGAGAGACGGCCGGCCTTTCTGATAGACTTGTACCGGCCCCCAGACACAACCGAGCCCTACTGTGGTCTCCTGACACCCCCACAGAAGATATCTCCGTGTCTCCAGATAGCGGTACTTACTATCATACGGACATTGCATTCTTTTTATTACATTGTGATTATGTTAAACTAGTTTCACACTAATATGAATATGTACATGAAGGGATTTATATATCGAAAAGCAAATACTTTTATTCCTTTATGAATATGGAATATATTTATTATTACATATGCGCAAACATTGGATTTTTTCCCTGTCGGGAGTCAAAGATATTTTTTAACAGATTTTTAATTATCTCAATAGAGACGAAGTTGGAATATTTTACTGTAGGAGAACCGGGAAATAAAGGCACCTACAGGGCTTACGACCTGTCATCGGCTGGTTTACGTCATCACTTTATGCGCTTGCGCAACGTTCACCAATTATGCCTTTTTAGTGAGATCCCTATCAATTCAATTTTGGACAAGTAGGTAAATAAGACAAAAATGACCTTATAAGTCTGGCGCAATTCAGGGGTGACTTCTATGCAAAAAATGCATTGTCACCTCAGATATAAGAATTGTGGCTTTTCATTATTTACAAAAAAAAAACAATTCTCTCAATAGATGGCGTTACAACAAAAATAAATAAAAAATAATAAGAATGTTGTTCATAATTTCACACATAGGTGGCTGTAGTAAAAATCTTTATTTTCAAGCGAAAAGAATTTCAGTATTGCAATATATTGTTAGCAATTATAGTAATGTTATTTTTTTTTTTTTTTATTTATTTATTACAAAAAGACATATTTTACATAAAAAAAAAAATACATAGCAAAAAAAGAAATTAAAACACTTTATAATATGACTTCCTTCAAAAAGAGATATACTCGTGTTTTGAAGGGAGTTGCAACTATTTACATAATATAGAACAAAAACAAAGTAACAAAATAATCATAGGTAACAAAAAACATACTTAAAAATAGACATAGGTATATATGCTATATTAAAAAAAAAAACAACATTTAAATATCAATTACGATTATTAAAATAAGTGCATAATATCTACATACATAACAACAATGAATAAATATAACCAGTTTTTATACACAAACCCTCTTTATATCTACATAAAATTTCTTTAGATCGATAATATCCGTATGTCTCTGCTCAGGCAACAGTTCGTTAAACCACTTAACGCCAAGATACTTATAGTGGTTTTGTGCGTAGGCCGTTCTTTTTTTTGGTATATTTAGTATCACATTAAATCGATGAGTGGCTCTTATACAATCCGAAGCATGTACTCTATCGACGAAATACGACGAAATAAATGTTATTTAATTAACACAGAAGACAGATGTATATATCGCGCGAAAGAGATCTCTACGATTCAACCCATGCTGGAAAAGTGGGCAGTCCCCATCGGTTGTTCAGTGTAGCCAACCATTGAGTTGGTAATGTTACCATCCTGCTTGGGAAACTTGAGACTAGACGCCACAATCGCTCTGGTGGTCAACTGGGTAACTAATTTGATTGGCGCCAATATTCAAATATGTAGTTAACAATATAGAACTTCCAAAATTGAATTGATAGGGATCTCACTAAAAAGGCATAATTGGTGAACGTTGCGCAAGCGCATAAAGTGATCACGTAAACCAGCCGATGACAGGTCGTAAGCCCTGTAGGTGCCTTGATTTCCCGGTTCTCCTACAGTAAATATTCCAACTTGGTCTCTATTGAGATAATTAAAAATCTATTAAAAAATATATGAATTTTGTTATTTTAACTATCTCAGTTATACTCATGCCTTTTATTTAACGGTGCCACTATTTTTACGACTGGAATTGGCGGAAAAAAACATTTTCCCGCCAAAAAGTGTCTATTTACACAACAAATTTTCTGACGTCGTCTATGTTTTTAGGTCATTTATAACCATAGAAAGCGCAGATAAATCAAAATACAAAAATATTTACCTTTGTCATTTTTTCAATGGTCATAAAAATGCATCATGGAAACCAACTTGAAGAAAAAATAAATAATATTGGCATCTTATTACATTTACTTAATTTTATAAATCATTTTGTTCATCGAGATCTACAATTATAACAAAGTATAAACAAAGGTAAATATTTTTATAACTTGATTTATCTGCGTTTTTTGTGGTTATTTTTGGTTTTCGTCTATGGTTGAGTCGTGTAAATAGACGTAGCCTTTATTTAATGACCAGCTGTCTTATTTATTAGATTTTGTTAAATGCTTACTAAACGTGCAACTAGATAATCATGACTATAAGTTTGGTAATCTTACTAAGATGTGACTAACTAGTTCATCAAATTGTTTACCAACACCCTCATTTATTATTTTCATATGGCCATATTGGCTTTGCACATGTCATAAAATAGATAAATGCATGTAATCTTTGGATAACTGACATCTCAAAATGGAAACAGACACCGAGTTGAGTCAATTTAAACACGATTGCGACGAAGAATAACAAGGAAAAACTTTATAAGGATTACATTTTCCTGTCAATCCCAAATATGGATCATATTGTGTGAAAGATCCGCCATTTTGAAATATTTGATATGACGCGTTAGTTAAGCGCTAAACAACCTCTCGACCCGTCCTAACTTGACGTCTATGAAATAAAGATAGTCAAGGTTTATAAGTAAAGTTTTTCGTTAAGCACGCTCTATTACAAGGTACAGGGCAGCGTTCAAAGTGAACGCCGAGTGCACTGCGTGACGATCTAAGCCGTTCATAATGACAGGAAACAGACGCTCGAAAGACACTCTGTGGTGTTCAGATTGAACGTCGTGTGTACACACCAAACGCTCGGTAAAATTGTCGGGTGAAAAACACTCTGACAGTTATAGTATCTGTTGACTTCTATTTTATCTGTGGAATGATGACTTCTATTTGTTTCTATGGTATCTATTATGTCAGTTGACATTATTTATGATGACAATATGCATTCACAAAGAGGTTAATTTATAAAAATATCAATCAATAATTTCAGAGATCATTATTTACTCCACTGCCCAATTGTTGTATTTCTATGAAAATATAACCTAGAAAGAGACATTAGATTTAACTTTTTGATCGTCAGTTCTTGATGGAATTCCATTTAAATTAATTTATATTTTTAATAAATAAATTAATTTAGAAAGAGACATGTATGATAAATGACATTTGACATTTAAAATGCTCGATGCTGCGTTCATATTGAAACGCCACTGGAAAGCGTTCAGTAAGATTGGTGGAAAAACACCATAATCTGCAACTTCAGGTGTACATTCGACGTCAAGCGTTGTATCTGAACACAACCCTATAGATAGTTTACGTTAGTGATGAGAATAATCAAATGAAAATAATCTATTCAATTGATTATCAAAATCATTCTAAACATTTCGATTATTTCAAATTAATTTGATTGTTATAATCGATTATAACATTCAAATGATAATCGATTGCATAATCGATTTAATGAATTACATGAAGTTAGCAACAGACTAACCAATTGTTTTCATTCGATTGATAATCAATTGATTATGCCAGCAAATCAAAGGTTATGGTGTTTGAGAAGAGTGAAAGCAAAACAGCGTGCCAAATAGAAGAAGAGAACGAATGGCTCGAGCAAGTCGACGAATATGTCTATCTGGGAAGCATGTTTCAACGGAATGGACGGATTGATAAGGAGATCGAAAGAAGAGTTATGGCAGGAAACAGAGTGAATGGAGCACTTAAACCAGTTATGAATGACCGCAACATGTCAAAGGATGCTAAAGTTGCCATTCATAACGCTATCTTAGTGCCAACCTTGACGTATGCAAGTGAAACCTGGACATGGCAGAAGTCGCACGAAAGTAGACTAAATGCAGTTGAAATGAGATCGCTAAGAAGAATTTGTAATAGAACGATGTATGACAGGGTCAGAAATGAGGACATAAGGAAAGAATGTAGGATAAAGAAAGATGTTATTAATAGAATGAAAGTGAACATATTGGGATAGTTTGGTCACATGGGGAGAATGATGAAGAAAATATACATTGCGGACAGGAATGTAATGAGAGGTCAGGGCCGCCCAAGGAAGGAAAGACGGAAATGTTAGAAGCGTGAACAACAGATGTATAAGATGATGTATGAATGTCGACGAGGCGATGAATGTATGTCAAGATAGGAATAAGTGGCATTCTCTTCTTTCTGCCTACATGGAGTGATGGTATGTATGTATGTATGTAACTTTGTATAAACCAGTTAGTAAGTTATTGTATATATTTTATTTATAATTTGAAAATGTACCACAATGTAGTAGCAACATTATATGAAGATATATAAATGTATTAAGAAGATGTACCTATGTTTGTCCAGGCAACGTTGGTGAGTATGGTGTGAATGCATCAGGCAGATGGATGTGCGGTGTCGGTGTCAACGAGACGGAGAGTGCTCGACTGTCTGCCCAGCTGCAGAGGTGGGTGAGGGGAGAGGCAGAATACTACGCCAACATATCTCTGACATCCGAGCCTCTGTCTCCTTCGCTGCTAGCTCCGCAGGATCCTCACACAGGTATATTTCATTATTCAATTTTAAATCAACCGCAAATCTATCTATAACAAACCAATTACATTACGGGGGCTCCATTGAAGCTAAGGTGAAAATCGACTCCAAAAAATTGTGCGTACAATATAGTGCGCGTAAGTATTTTTCAAAAATTCAAATTTTTACTCCCTACAAAGCGCAAATACTCCCAATTATTGAATATGGTAGTAAACGTCTGGAGTGATATGTGAGTAATATTCATTCAATTTTTGTCTCAATCAAGTATGAATTTACTGAGACATGAAGGTTCACAATTGTGTATAGCCATGAGGGCATGTATAGATGACGTCTCAATCAAGTATGAATTTACTGAGATATGAAGGTTCACAATTGTGTATAGCCATGAGGGCATGTATAGATGACGTCTCAATCAAGTATGAATTTACTGAGATATGAAGGTTCACAATTGTGTATAACCATGAGGGTATGTATAGATGACGTCTCAATCAAGTATGAATTTACTGAGACATGAAGGTTCACAATTGTGTATAGCCATGAGGGCATGTATAGATGACGTCTCAATCAAGTATGAATTTACTGAGATATGAAGGTTCACAATTGTGTATAGCCATGAGGGCATGTATAGATGACGTCTCAATCAAGTATGAATTTACTGAGATATGAAGGTTCACAATTGTGTATAACCATGAGGGTATGTATAGATGACGTCTCAATCAAGTATGAATTTACTGAGACATGAAGGTTCACAATTGTGTATAGCCATGAGGGCATGTATAGATGACGTCTCAATCAAGTATGAATTTACTGAGATATGAAGGTTCACAATTGTGTATAGCCATGAGGGCATGTATAGATGACGTCTCAATCAAGTATGAATTTACTGAGATATGAAGGTTCACAATTGTGTATAACCATGAGGGTATGTATAGATGACGTCTCAATCAAGTATGAATTTACTGAGACATGAAGGTTCACAATTGTGTATAGCCATGAGGGCATGTATAGATGACGTCTCAATCAAGTATGAATTTACTGAGATATGAAGGTTCACAATTGTGTATAGCCATGAGGGCATGTATAGATGACGTCTCAATCAAGTATGAATTTACTGAGATATGAAGGTTCACAATTGTGTATAACCATGAGGGTATGTATAGATGACGTCTCAATCAAGTATGAATTTACTGAGACATGAAGGTTCACAATTGTGTATAGCCATGAGGGCATGTATAGATGACGTCTCAATCAAGTATGAATTTACTGAGATATGAAGGTTCACAATTGTGTATAGCCATGAGGGCATGTATAGATGACGTCTCAATCAAGTATGAATTTACTGAGACATGAAGGTTCACAATTGTGTATAGCCATGAGGGCATGTATAGATGACGTCTCAATCAAGTATGAATTTACTGAGACATGAAGGTTCACAATTGTGTATAGCCATGAGGGCATGTATAGATGACGTCTCAATCAAGTATGAATTTACTGAGACATGAAGGTTCACAATTGTGTATAGCCATGAGGGCATGTATAGATGACGTCTCAATCAAGTATGAATTTACTGAGACATGAAGGTTCACAATTGTGTATAGCCATGAGGGCATGTATAGATGACACTGTTCGGTGTTTAGGCAAGCGGCCGGTGGGCATCTATACATGACGCTCGTCTTTAAAAGGTTAAAAGAACGAATATGTCATTGTAACAAGTATATATACATCCTCATACATTTCCTAAACTAAGCAGTAATGCTTGTGTTATGGGTGAACAAAATCGGTCGTAGCAGGATTTAAACTCGCAGCGACAACTGCACTGTATTACTAACCACCCATCTTGTTATTACAATTACAATGTTAACTATAAATTATTTATATTTATATAACACTTTTTGTATATACATAAAATTACATAGGTAGTACAAATGGTGGACTTATTGCCTGGAGGCAATTTCTTCCAGTCAACCATCTGAGATCAAAAGTACATAACATAGTTTCGGCATATACATAATAACACAAACAGTATAAGACAACAAAACAATTTCTTCCAGTCAACCATCTGAGATCAAAAGTACATAACATAGTTTCGGCATATACATAATAACACAAACAGTATAAGACAACAAAACAATTTCTTCCAGTCAACCATCTGAGATCAAAAGTACATAACATAGTTTCGGCATATACATAATAACACAAACAGTATAAGACAACAAAACAATTTCTTCCAGTCAACCATCTGAGATCAAAAGTACATAACATAGTTTCGGCATATACATAATAACACAAACAGTATAAGACAACAAAACAATTTCTTCCAGTCAACCATCTGAGATCAAAAGTACATAACATAGTTTCGGCATATACATAATAACACAAACAGTATAAGACAACAAAACAATTTCTTCCAGTCAACCATCTGAGATCAAAAGTACATAACATAGTTTCGGCATATACATAATAACACAAACAGTATAAGACAACAAAACAATTTCTTCCAGTCAACCATCTGAGATCAAAAGTACATAACATAGTTTCGGCATATACATAATAACACAATAACACAACCAGTATAAGACAGCAAAACAAAAGTGAGAAATTACACAAATTCAGAAAGGAGAGGAAAATCAGAAGGGGAAGAGAGAGGATGAGGAGTGATCAGAAGGGATGGAAAGTGATATATGTTTGTTGTGGAATTGAGAGGAAGAATGAGCAGATCTAAGACGAGATTTGAAAATTGTAAGTGATGTGTCAGTTGTAATATCAAATGCTATGTAAATAGTTCCACAGCCGGGCAGCATGAATAGTGAAGGAAGATGAATAGTATTCTGTAACGTGAGGTGGGATGGGAAGGGTTCTTTCTTCTCTTGACCGAAGTGGGAGTCCATGAGAGGCCAACAGTTGAAATCTTTCTTTCAGATATGTGGGGACATTTGGATTGTTTAATACATTAAACAGGAGACAGAGGGTGTGCTGATCTCGACGCAGATGGATGGGAAGCCATTTAAGTTGTTTGCGAAGATGCGATATATGATCGTACTTACGGAGGTTAAATATGAATGAATCGTATATGAATAACTTTTAATAATTATTATAAATAAAACAAAATATTAATTAACTAAATTTTTAACTTTGTTTACACCACGTGAGAATTGAATTAGCGACCGGTTTCGGAACTAACCGTTCTCTCCTCAGGCAGAATTTCAACTAAACGCAGAATGTGACTGTGTGCTTAAAAGAAAACTATGTATTTGGATATTGGTGGGAGTTCATTAGGGGCGGGTCTTGTGTAGAATGGCTTTGATTGGTACGATTGATGGAAAGGGAAAACATGTTTAAAAGCGAGCTGTAAGTTAAATTTACTTGATAATTAATTCAAACAGAAATATAATAAATAATCAAGTAAATTTAACTTACAGCCCGCTTTTAAACATGTTTCCCCTTTCCATCAATCGTACCAATCAAAGCCATTCTACACAAGACCCGCCCCTAATGACCTCCCACCAATATCCAAATACATAGTTTTCTTTTAAGCACACAGTCACATTCTGCGTTTAGTTGAAATTCTGCCTGAGGAGAGAACGGTTAGTTCCGAAACCGGTCACTAATTCAATTCTCACGTGGTGTAAACAAAGTTAAAAATTTAGTTAATTTTTGTTAAAATGTACCACAAAGTTAAAAATACGATATTTGATAAAACAATATATACATTGATTTGTTACAGATAAACCGGAGAGCATCAACATAGAAGATATAATGAGATTGTATGATACACAGAAGATGCTGAGGGAGGTGGAAGATAACAAACATCAACCAGATAAAGGTTCATTTATTTATTCATTCATACATATCATGTGGGACACATGCTGCGTGTATTCATCCCCGTACACCAGTATCGTGTCTCACCTGCGAAGGCACTACATTCAATAGACATTCAATAATGTTGTAAACCTCGTTGCTGTACTTTGTGAGATGTTGTTATTGTTGCATGTTGTATTTTCCATTACCCGCCTCTTACGGTACACACCTGGGGGGGTATAGACGATGCATGGATGTAAAGGAAGCCAGAAATGTGTGCAAAAATAAAGAAGTATGGCGCTCGGCTCTCTCTGCTTACCCCGTAAGGGACATGGCGTGATGGTATGTATGTATGTACAATAGTTAAGTTTATATTTTTTAGATACTTTTTAAAAATGCAAATAGTTACTTCTGTGAAATATAATAATATGTAGGTACACTGCTAGCCCTAGAACAGGTATACCTAGTTGGGCAGCAGTTATCTATTTTTAATGAAGATTATTTAAATGGTGTGATAAAGAAATTAATAAAATAAGTAGTGTATTAGGGGTTTTAATAAATGATGTTTTATGGCGTGTTCTCCGATAAGTGGCACCCATAAAAGTGATATAAACGTATGTATTGTTGTTGTTTAAGGTGAAGGCAAAGCCCTGCAGGCCTCCGTGAGACGCCCCGACACCTACTATCTGGTGGCCAGCAGGTTCCTACTACCCCCCATAACACAGAACCACACACACCCACCCAGGGTGGCACTGCTTCTACCACATCCACATTACAACGGTAAATATTGTTTTATTTCATTTTCACACCACCACAAGGTTATATAATAATAATAATGAACACTTCCTTGCACCCTGCGCAAGTGGCGAGTTTATTACCGTATGGCAATTTCTTCCAACTAACCAGTGTTTCCAGCCCAGATAAGAAATATTTGCGTGAGAAATGAATTTTAAATAAATTTCTCCTCTGCTGGGAATCGAACCCAGGACGCCCGCACAGCAACTGAACGGCTTACCAACTGTGCCACGGCGGTTGGCACAGTTGTATAATGGTGAGTTATGAATTTGCAATTTTTTTTATTTATTTAATTTAGATGGGTGGTGGCAGAGTGGTTAGCGTGCTAGGTTAGTAATCCATTGGTCGCGAATTCGAATCCTGCATCGAGCGATTTCGTTCACCTATAGTACAAGCATTTATGCTTAGTTTAGAGAATGTTTGAAGATATATATGCACTTGTTTGTGTTATGCCAACCGCCATGGCACAGTTGGTAAGCCGTTTGGCTTCTGTGCGGGAGTCTTGGATTCGATTCTCAGCAGAGGAGAAATTTATTTATATTTATTTCTCACACAAATATTGCTTCTCTGGGCTGGAAACACTGTCTAGTTGGAAGGAAGAGAGTGCATGGAAATGTACATTATTATTATTGTTTCAAGGACATATTCAATATACCTACAGCAATTTATAATCCATAAATAAAACAATAACAAATATCAGTTTGTTGATGATGAAATATATATGTTGTGTCTGTACATATGTATATTGCAGAGTCTCTATCAGAGGAGTATGTGACTCTACTGCAGGTGGACTGTGCAGTACTTGATACAACACTCCTAAGATTGAGAGCTGATTCTATACCTGATTATCTCACTGTAATATGTTGTGTTTGTATATTGCAGAGTCTCTATCAGAGGAGTATGTGACTCTACTGCAGGTGGAATGTGCAGTACTTGATACAACACTCCTAAGATTGAGAGCTGATTCTATACCTGATTATCTCACTGTAATATGTTGTGTTTGTATATTGCAGAGTCTCTATCAGAGGAGTATGTGACTCTACTGCAGGTGGAATGTGCAGTACTTGATACAACACTCCTAAGATTGAGAGCTGATTCTATACCTGATTATCTCACTGTAATATGTTGTGTTTGTATATTGCAGAGTCTCTATCAGAGGAGTATGTGACTCTACTGCAGGTGGACTGTGCAGTACTTGATACAACACTCCTAAGATTGAGAGCTGATTCTATACCTGATTATCTCACTGTAATATGTTGTGTTTGTATATTGCAGAGTCTCTATCAGAGGAGTATGTGACTCTACTGCAGGTGGACTGTCCAGTACTTGATACAACACTCCTAAGATTGAGAGCTGATTCTATACCTGATTATCTCACTGTAATATGTTGTGTTTGTATATTGCAGAGTCTCTATCAGAGGAGTATGTGACTCTACTGCAGGTGGACTGTGCAGTACTTGATACAACACTCCTAAGATTGAGAGCTGATTCTATACCTGATTATCTCACTGTAATATGTTGTGTTTGTATATTGCAGAGTCTCTATCAGAGGAGTATGTGACTCTACTGCAGGTGGACTGTGCAGTACTTGATACAACACTCCTAAGATTGAGAGCTGATTCTATACCTGATTATCTCACTGTAATATGTTGTGTTTGTATATTGCAGAGTCTCTATCAGAGGAGTATGTGACTCTACTGCAGGTGGAATGTGCAGTACTTGATACAACACTCCTAAGATTGAGAGCTGATTCTATACCTGATTATCTCACTGTAATATGTTGTGTTTGTATATTGCAGAGTCTCTATCAGAGGAGTATGTGACTCTACTGCAGGTGGACTGTGCAGTACTTGATACAACACTCCTAAGATTGAGAGCTGATTCTATACCTGATTATCTCACTGTAATATGTTGTGTTTGTATATTGCAGAGTCTCTATCAGAGGAGTATGTGACTCTACTGCAGGTGGACTGTGCAGTACTTGATACAACACTCCTAAGATTGAGAGCTGATTCTATACCTGATTATCTCACTGTAATATGTTGTGTTTGTATATTGCAGAGTCTCTATCAGAGGAGTATGTGACTCTACTGCAGGTGGACTGTGCAGTACTTGATACAACACTCCTAAGATTGAGAGCTGATTCTATACCTGATTATCTCACTGTAAGATGTTGTGTTTGTATATTGCAGAGTCTCTATCAGAGGAGTATGTGACTCTACTGCAGGTGGACTGTGCAGTACTTGATACAACACTCCTAAGATTGAGAGCTGATTCTATACCTGATTATCTCACTGTAATATGTTGTGTTTGTATATTGCAGAGTCTCTATCAGAGGAGTATGTGACTCTACTGCAGGTGGACTGTGCAGTACTTGATACAACACTCCTAAGATTGAGAGCTGATTCTATACCTGATTATCTCACTGTAAGTACATGCTATCCATCATGTTTCATTCATTGTCATGTCATGTCATGTCATGTACATTTCAGGGTTCCCAAAAATCACATAATTCACAATAAATATTAAAATATCTCATTTCCGCAAAATAGTCTCAATTTTGGTTTAATTTTTTTGCTAGGTGCTGTCAGTAAACATCTGTTTGTCAAATTTCTAGTTCAGAAAACAGTAAAATATAAATTGATATATATCGTGATATCAGCGAACCCTGATCTCGTTGTTTGATTTCACTAGGTATTGACATGTCCATTCTATGTCTAGTTGTTTATTTTCACCAGGTATTCTCATACCAATTCTATGTTTAGTTTTCTGATTTCACCAGGTATTCTCATACCAATTCTATGTCTAGTTGTCTGATTTCACCAGGTATTGTCATGTCCATTCTATGTCTAGTTGTCTGATTTCACCAGGTATTGTCATGTCCATTCTATGTCTAGTTGTCTGATTTCACCAGGTATTGTCATGTCCATTCTATGTCTAGTTGTTTGTTTTCACCAGGTATTCTCATACCAATTCTATGTCTAGTTGTCTTATTTTACAAGGTATCCTCATACCAATTCTATGTCTAGTAATCTAGTTTCACCAGGTATTTTCTTTACTTTAAAAAGTATTAATGAGTGTATAATCAGTGGTGATATTATTAAATATACATCATTAAAAATAGTAAAAATTTTGGTTCGTTTGTCACTAATTTATCAGTGAGACTGATATGGGATGGACTGATATGGAAAGCCTCCGTATATTTAACTAAATTACTGTTGTATTCCCTTTTAATGGATAAGCATCTCCTAGTCTAGATTATTTCTGCAATTTACATGAATATCGTTTTCTTTTCAGAGTGAAGAATTCCACTTAAAGTCTAAGCTGAGAAAGAGGAACAGTAAAGATGGTAAAAATGTGAAAGATGCTTACACAAGAAAGTTAAACAGCCGCACCAACAAACTCCTGGAGAATGTCACGTCGCACTTAATAAATTCAAATCAAATGAATGCAGCAAATACCGACACCAATCTCGTCCATCCGAGCATCGTCAATATCAAGAGGATTAACAACTTCACGGGACCGACGATGACGATGCAGAGGCACAACAGAAGCTTTAGGAACTTCAGCGCAGACCGGGGAGGGTACGGAAAGAAGAAGGTGTCGTCGTTCAACGAGACAGTCACTAAAAACCAACTGGACAATTCCAACGATTTCTCCTTCTTCTACAAGACCTACAGCTCTTCAGACGGCCGACAAAAGATGGCCGATAGAAACCTGTTCAGCGGGTTCGCCAAGTACGAGAGAAAGTGGAGAGGGGACGAGACGCCGAGCGTCAACGGCAGCGCAGCCGACGGACGTTCCAGAGATGCCGCCATGAAAAACAAAGACATGCTGGTCAATGTCTTTGGCAGACGGAAAAAAATTCAGCCGGGAAACTAAGTTATGATTATTATTGATAATTATCAGACAGAGTGTATATTGCATCATACTGTACAAGTATACCACTCACAGTCACACTCCTCAACCACTCTGTTGAAAAAACAATGGTTGAAAAATTGGAAGAATTCAAAATAAGAAAGACACGAATTGAAAGATATTTGAACAGTTCTATTCTAAATTATAATCGGGATGAATTGGTGCAATTTGAAATTGAAAGAGATTAAAATAAATTCACTCGTAATTTATTTATCGTATGGTCATATTATAAAAGTACATCACATTAATCTGTTCATTAGACACAGTACCTACATAAAATTACATTATTTGAGTGACATATACACGGTACGTATATGTCACTCGTAATAAAAAATGACACAAATTGTATTTTTTTTTTAAAATGGATCCAATTGAAATATTTTATCTGACACCCATTTTGAATTCAGATTATTTGAAAATAGAAGCCAAATAACATTTTTATTTTATCTCAATAAAAATGTGGTATTAGAAATTTTTTGAAATCCGAGGCAAATTTAATCTTATATTGCAATAACATGAATTTGAAATTGGAAGCTTTTGATATCTTCAACAATTAAAAATATCGAGGGATTTTCTGCTATGAGAAATCTTTGTATACCTACATGTATTATTCATACATTTTTATTATAATATACTAGATGTCGTAGTTAGCAAATTTTCTATGAATCGAAGTGAATCATTTTTCCGGGGGATATTTGACGTTTTGATTCCAGACCACATGGTTTTTCTATAGAGAATAACGACAAATGTGAATTGTTTTCGGATTTATTTGTCAAAAAAACATTTTAATTATGAATGTTTTGAGAAAAGTTATCTAGGATGTGTTGTAATGTAAGAAAAACTGCAATATGTTGCCAACCAAAACGTCAAACGTGCGATATTACATGACTCACTTTTTGCACGGAGTATTACATCTAGTATATTATAATAAAATTCTATGGTATTATTATGTAACAGATTACCATAGATACAATATACAATTTGAAAATGGAAGACATGAGATAATATGGAGAACTGTGTGTATTTTTAGTATTCAATAGTTCAAATCATGTTTATTTTAATTCAAAGCATTTTAAAGAACGCAATATTAAATTTTTAACTGTTCAAATCATGTTAATATAATTGAAAGACCACTCAAATCATGTTGATATAATTGAAAGACCACTCAAATCATGTTGATATAATTGAAAGACCACTCAAATCGTGTTGATATAATTGAAAGACCACTCAAATCGTATTGATATAATTGAAAGACCACTCAAATCATGTTGATGTAATTGAAAGACCACTCAAATCATGTTGATGTAATTGAAAGACCACTCAAATCATGTTGATGTAATTGAAAGACCACTCAAATCATGTTGATGTAATTGAAAGACCACCCAAATCATGTTGATGTAATTGAAAGACCACTCAAATCATGTTGATGTAATTGAAAGACCACTCAAATCATGTTGATGTAATTGAAAGACCACTCAAATCATGTTGATGTAATTGAAAGACCACTCAAATCATGTTGATGTAATTGAAAGACCACTCAAATCATGTTGATGTAATTGAAAGACCACTCAAATCATGTTGATGTAATTGAAAGACCACTCAAATCATGTTGATGTAATTGAAAGACCACTCAAATCATGTTAATATAATTGAAAGACTACTCAAAAATGCGCAATATTTAATATATATAAAGGTTAAAATCATATTAATTTCATTAAGATGCACCTTTAAGGTACATAAATTTATATTATTTGATGTATGTAGGTATGTAATTATTGACAATGCATAATTTATAATTTATTGCTAAAGATGTACTTTTAAATGGAAGAATTATTTAATTTCAATTTGGAATATTGTCGTGTTAGATTGTGTAAAAAAACATTTGATTATGGGATGATTTATACACGTTACACTTTTGTATGTAATTAATTCATATAAATTAGATTTAAAATGTAGTAAATGAATTTATTCATTTTTTTATAAAATAATATGGTAATAAAATTAATATATTCACCAGACATTATATTATATATGATACGGGACCGAATCCTTTTATTAAAAATAGTTTGTAGTTATTAGAAAATATAATCATACATAAATGAATTTGATTAATATGTAATGCCAAATAATGTGTGTATATAATAGTATATGTTAATATTAAGATTTTCGTGGGTAACCGGCATATTGTAATCACCAAACGTTTCAAATAGATAACGTACCTACATATGTAAAAGGATTTTCAGCTTGTATTGCGAGTTCTGTTTTGAATTGGTAACGAGCACATTGAAAAGAAAAGTGTTTGAAACATGTATCCTGCCTGTGCTTACGTATGGTCTGGAAACTATCACACTAACTGCGAGGACCATACATAAGCTAAAATGCACTCAGAGATCCATGGAAAGACAAATGATAGGCGTAAGTCTAAGAGACAAAATTAGAAATGAAGAAATCAGACGCCAAACAAAAGTTGTTGATGTCATGGATCGAGTTGCAAAATTTAAATGGCAATGGGCAGGTCATGTTGCCAGACAGGGTACGGACAGATGGGCACCCAGAATTATAAATTAGAGACCATGGGATATGAATAGGTCGGTCCCAGAAAAGGTGGGCCGATGATATTATCCCTGTCACTGGAAGCGGATGGGTTCAAAATGTCCAAAAAAAAGACGAGTGGAAGCTCTTAGAAGAGGCCTACATACAGCAGTGGAGAGATGGCTGAGAAAGAAGAAGAACGAGCACACCCGTTCAACTTAGAAGTCGAGATCCAATTGAAGCTGCCTACTGAATTCACTTTGTTTGTCTGTTGTTAATAGACTTCATTTGGATCCCTTGTTCTGATTTGAATGGGTGTGCTCGTCACCGATTCAAAACAGAACTCGAAATACAAGCCGAATATGGACAGAGCTATTTGTCCAAAAGGTTGGGTAAACGACAGTCAATACGTGGGTTACCTGAGACAATAACCCTTCGTAATAATATATCTGTAGATATTTTCGGTCTTACTTATTAGATTTCATCAAAAGCTTACTAAACGTGCAACTAGATAATCATGACTAAAATAGTTAAGTCGGTATTAAATTTTTTTACTTATACTAAGATGAAATAGTGCAAATCGTAACAGTAAGTTTTTTTTTGCATAAATTCTCTGATTTTTTCCTGAATATTGACAAATGTTACTAGAGTGCACTTTGTAGCATTGTCAGTACGGCTGTCTGTCAGCCATGTTAGCTGATATTATGTTGTCGTTTTGTATCGTAGATTTCTCATAGTTAAAATAAAATAACAGAAGATTGTAAAAGAAAATATTCCAGTTTTATAACGACAGAATGAAACGTTTCTTGTATAATTATTTTTTAAAACAATTTATGCAGATTTATTATCATTTTCCAAAGATAAATAAATAATTCTTCAATTATATCATAACAACACTTAATATACCTAATGATGCCAATATTGTAGTTTCCAACCAACCAACCAAAAAACACAAATGTTCACTCTGCGCAGTTCATTTCTAAAGTTAGTTGGCAACAACTGTACCACAAAGTTCACTTTCATATGTAGGTACTATTATAATTCTAGAATAAACCATGTTATCACCAAGATGTCATACAAATAGAGCATTGACATGTCATATGCTATAATGTCCTGACTGTCATTTATCTTAGAATATAATATCTTAACTATCATTCATTTGAGAATATAATATCTTGACTATCATTCATTTGAGAATATAATATCTTTACTGTCTTAAAAATAAATTAAACACTTGTTTTTCTTTCTACATTTATTTTTACTCTCCAGAACGACCGTTTCGCCTGGTGAAGGCCTTTTCACCAGGCGAAACGGTCGTTCTGGAGAGTAAAAATAAATGTAGAAAGAAAAACAAGTGTTTAATTTATTTTTAAAATGGAATTCTACATAGTAAACGCTGTCAGTGTAAACAAAATTAAAAGTGCATCTTTACTGTCGTTTATTTGAGACTATAATATCCCGTCATTTATTTGAAAATATAATATCTTGACAGTCATTTATTCGAGAATATAATATCTTAACTGTCATTTATTTGAGAATATAATATCTTGACTGTCATTTATTTGAGAATATAATATCTTGACAGTCATTTATTTGAGAATATAATATCTTGACTGTCATTTATTTGAGAATATAATATCTTGACAGTCATTTATTTGAGAATATAATATCTTGACAGTCATTTATTTGAGAATATAATATCTTGGCTGTCATTTATTTGAGAATATAATATCTTGACTGTCATTTATTTGAGAATATAATATCTTGACTGTCTTTTATTTGAGAATATAATATCTTGGCTGTCATTTATTTGAGAATATAATATCTTGACTGTCATTTATTTGAGAATATAATATCTTAACTGTCATTTATTTGAGAATATAATATCTTGACTGTCATTTATTTGAGAATATAATATCTTGACAGTCATTTATTTGAGAATATAATATCTTGACTGTCATTTATTTGAGAATATAATATCTTGACAGTCATTTATTTGAGAATATAATATCTTGACAGTCATTTATTTGAGAATATAATATCTTGACTGTCATTTATTTGAGAATATAATATCTTGACCGTCATTTATTTGAGAATATAATATCTTGGCTGTCATTTATTTGAGAATATAATATCTTGACTGTCATTTATTTGAGAATATAATATCTTGACTGTCTTTTATTTGAGAATATAATATCTTGACAGTCATTTATTTGAGAATATAATATCTTGACTGTCATTTATTTGAGAATATAATATCTTGACCGTCATTTATTCGAGAATATAATATCTTGGCTGTCATTTATTTGAGAATATAATATCTTGACTGTCATTTATTCGAGAATATAATATCTTGAGTGTCATTTATTTGAGAATATAATATCTTGACTGTCATTTATTTGAGAATATAATATCTTGGCTGTCATTTATTTGAGAATATAATATCTTGACTGTCATTTATTTGAGAATATAATATCTTGACAGTCATTTATTTGAGAATATAATATCTTGACTGTCATTTATTTGAGAATATAATATCTTGGCTGTCATTTATTTGAGAATATAATATCTTGACTGTCATTTATTTGAGAATATAATATCTTAACTGTCATTTATTTGAGAATATAATATCTTGACTGTCATTTATTTGAGAATATAATATCTTGACAGTCATTTATTTGAGAATATAATATCTTGACTGTCATTTATTTGAGAATATAATATCTTGACAGTCATTTATTTGAGAATATAATATCTTGACAGTCATTTATTTGAGAATATAATATCTTGACTGTCATTTATTTGAGAATATAATATCTTGACCGTCATTTATTTGAGAATATAATATCTTGGCTGTCATTTATTTGAGAATATAATATCTTGACTGTCATTTATTTGAGAATATAATATCTTGACTGTCTTTTATTTGAGAATATAATATCTTGACAGTCATTTATTTGAGAATATAATATCTTGACTGTCATTTATTTGAGAATATAATATCTTGACCGTCATTTATTCGAGAATATAATATCTTGGCTGTCATTTATTTGAGAATATAATATCTTGACTGTCATTTATTCGAGAATATAATATCTTGAGTGTCATTTATTTGAGAATATAATATCTTGACTGTCATTTATTTGAGAATATAATATCTTGACAGTCATTTATTCGAGAATATAGAAAATTAACAGTCATTTATTTGAGTGGTAAATGCACTTTAGAAGCATTCCTATTATACAAAAATCTATTTCTTATTCAATTTAATTGTCACAGTCAAATAGTTTGATATATCGTGTTATGTTTGGTCGCCCCAAATACGGTGAATTGTTTATAAATTTCGTAATTTAAGATTTTTTTGTGATATAAACTAATTTTAGGATAGAATTATATATTTTTTTGTTTATATTTTGTAGATTTTTATATCGGGTGTCGTGTCGCCGCACCGTTGCGATTCTTTATTTTACATTGCGGTGAACGTTTATTACATACATATATTTATGTTTATCATAGTACTTTAATGTTTGTTTTATGAAGCACCTATTTGTGTGTGTATTGAAAGTTTAACATATAATATTATTTGTTATTAATATACATAATGAAATAGGATATTGCCTACTTACATAATATGTATGTATTATAATAATGATGTACTGATTTATTGTGGTTAACTCTTTTTGTTGGACACCAGACATAGAAGCCCCATTCTCAGTAAAATTATAATGTGTACTATGAGTTATGTCTTTATGTTTATGTATGGCGTATCCTTGGCGACGTACTCTGTAATATTATTTTATATTTGTTGTTACTTGTTAAGTTACATCAAAGTTGGATATTTTTTGTATTCACAACTAGTGTATTAAATACTTTATGCAGTGTTAACAGGCGGCGCATGTGTCATCCCTAGCACTGCTCGCTGGTTGCCACTTGAAGCTCCAAGAGGTTTACGAAAATCGTTTCTTCTGTTTTAACTTATTGAAAAACATAATAAAACTATTTTGCCAGTATTGTATTTCAAAAATTAATGATAGATTGCTCATTTTATGATTTTCAAAAATACCAGAGCATGTATTTTGTATAAACACCATAGAAATGAGTAAAAAGCACTATTTTATCTGTGGTTTATACCCTTAGACCACAGATAAAATAGTACTTAACTTGGAATTTTTATTCAGATGAATAATAATGGAGCTTCTGATTTTTTTATTGACAAACTTTTTAACATCTCAATAGAGATGAAGTTGGGATATTAGTCATCGGCTGGTTTACGTGATCACTTTATGCGCTTGCGCAACGTTCACCAATTATGCCTTCTTATTGAGCTCCCTTATCAATGTAATTTTTGAAAGTTCTATATATTTGAATAATGTGTAACAATTCACCTGAAAATAAGGAATTATACTATTGCCATCTATGGAGTGATGAAGAAATCTCTTTTGTAAAGCCATCTATTGAGAAATTAGTTTATTTGTAAACAATGAAAGCAACGATCCTTATAAATGAGATGACGGTGTCTCGCACAGATGTCACCCCTGAACTTCTGATGTTTTTTATTTTTTCTATTTAGATAATAATTTGTCAAAAACACAAAAGGGGTTATTAAGTGGAACGGGGTGTAGCCGTTAAACCTGGTTTAATTTAACTGACATGATAAAGAAATGATTTACCTCAAAACCTGTTGATGGCTTGTGGCTAATAAAACAGTATCATTCTTTACTTCGCATTTAAAGTCTTGTCATAAATGTATTTAATTTATCAGCTTACGATACTTGGTGACAATACACAATGATGACACAGGTCCGAATGCAGAGTCCTACCTAAATACTAAATACTAACCATGTTTTCATTGCACAGTCGCTCACTTAAGTTAGGAGATGTACATCATGCTCAAGAATATTTTTGATTTATGGTAACAATTTTCAACAAATAAAGACAATAATACTTATCGACTACTTATGGTATTTTATAGTAATGGCCACTGTTTCCACAAGAATAATATAATGTGTAAAATGTCGCCACACTGTGCAATATTGTGTTTTATTTTTAATATTAGCAACACCACGCCGGTTAACACATCACTGTGTAATGCATTTTTTTTTATACCGTGTATCTATCATTTATTAGGTGTAAGAAATCGAAATAAAAGTTGAAACAAAAATACATTGTTTTATTTGATTAGTATGGAGTATGACATAGCACTGCGACCATTAATGATCTAGCGTGCTTCTCATGTTTTTGTTGTAAAAGTGGTCATTGTCTATGGACACACAGATATTGTCGTCTCCTCCATTGACATGTTGTGTCTTATTCAATTGAACGAAGGGGACAATTTATTTATACCCCATAATGAATAATCTGAATTAAATTAAAGGTTCACAATCAAAAAGGCAAAGATGGGCACAACAAAACTGCACAGATCAAATATTCAACAAACATATCTAACTCCGGATCACTCTAACAATTTGTAATGTACCCAGTGCAAGCTCTATTGGTGTATGAATAGGTATATAATTTGTTCTAGAAGATTCAATGTAAAAGAGATACTGGTTTCTAGATCGTCTGGGCGGGGTGGACTGTGAAAACTGAGTGAACTCAGAGGGGCTTATCGTAAAACAACTCGAACCCATTATGTGGATGCACAGATCTCGAATTTGTGTCTTTGTTTGGTTGGTACATGTGCAAACTGCAGACCTCCATGGCGAAAAGGTTCAAAAAGTTTGGTGGCATATATACCTTTGTAATAGAGAATAATGCATAAGGTAGGTATGTTTTTAACGTAATAATCAAAGTTCTTAACGAAAATTTGATATTGAGATTAGATTTGAGTTTAGAGTTTGTATGTGGTATAACAATTATCTTATTTCATTTCAATAAAGTACAATGTCAGAGACACAAAAAATCAGGTCAAGACCTGCTATCCTTTGGTGATCTCTGTGTGTGATATCTCTTTCATAATGGTAAGTATCATTTTATTTGGCGATAATTGATGTTTCATAATAATAACCGCTTCCTTGCACCCTGCGCAAGTGATAAGTTTATTGCCAAATGACAATTTCTTCCAATTAACCAGTGTTTCCAGCCCAGAGAAGCAATATTCGCGAGAGAAATGAATTTAAATAAATTTCTCCTCTGCTGGGAATCGAACCCTGGAAGCCCGCACAGAAGCCAAACGGCTTACCAACTATGCCACGGCGGTCGACAAATGTTTAAGGTGTTTTCATACTAAATAAATTGATGAAAACCATTTTTTTCGTTTCTATACACCCGTGTTCATTTTGATAATTCACTACAAGAAGATTGAATCATGCTTGGAAAAATAATATGATACTGACATATATTTTTTACCAGTGACCAAAAACCTACAAAGAAAAAAAGAAATATGCGAACAACTTTATCTCTGAATTTTGGAATGTCATTATTTTATCTGTCATTTTCACGAGTTTCCGAATTGGAATAATATTGCAATTCCAAATAATAAGTAAATTAATACGAGACATATTTTTACTTAGTTAGAGTCTAATTGTTTTTGAATTATATGAATATCAAAAGAAGACAAAGCAATGTTGAAAAGAACCGGTTTGACATATTTAAGGTTATATTACAATAAACACCAGAGGCACTATGCGGCTGTTGTGACTCAGTTAACTTCACGCCAACAGACAGACGAAGATCCCAGTCTACCGTCTGCTGAACTCTTGGAAAAGATACAATATAACACAGTTTTGGAAAAGAAACAGGTCAGCCTTATTTTATTTAACTTCATGATACGAAAAAAACTTAACTATATAATAATCAGAACATGACAATTCGTATTAGTGTTGGCAAAAATAACGATAGCAGATAAATATAGCTTGTTATGAACACAAAACGAATAACGAGCGCTATCTAATAATTCGTATGCTGCTAAAATTATAACGATGATTCATCGCATGAAAAAAATATAATTTGCTAGATTAGTTTGGCAGTGAACAGCATCGTAGCATGTCGTTTCGTTCAACGTCAAACGTTTGCAGGTCGTCATCGCGTTATTTGCGTGACAAACTAAATTAGTTTGTGTGATTTCTTTTGTGGTATTTGTTTACAAGTAGTGTCCCTCGCCGATCACAATAATTTTTGGTAATTATTTACAAGTGGTATAAGTCTTCAATTTTGCTGAAATTTTTTCTATAGATAGATAAAAATACACAGATTACGGGAAAAATAATAATTTTCCCGGGAAACGCCTTGAAAAATTAAAAAAAATAAAATTGCAATGTATGAAACCTTGTACGATTTAACGACACCTATCGCCGAGATTGCACGTGACTATTTTCTCATTTGAAGTCAAATAACCAACAATACTTTTATTAAATCACAATTTACACGCAAAATATCTATAAACATTCGATTTTCACGATAAAAAACCAGAAAAATCATTACTAATTTCATATTTTTAACGTTTATTAAATACGATTAAATACGCGAGCTAATACGACAACTGCGACATAAAACTGAAAACTAAACCACAGATAAATGCATACTACAAAATATATGATAGACAATATTTGCGAAAAAATATCAAATAAAAAAATATTAAAACTGGTAGGTACCATACAACTACCTAAATTTGTCATTAAATATAATTTATTTGTAAATTATAAACAAATGCGAATACATCATCAAAATTATAATAATAGGTTGGTTAATACAAACCTAACCAACCTATTTTAAGCAAACTTTTGGTAAAAATTGGTTAGGTTAAGGTTTGTATGTATTTATTATTGCGACTCGCGTGAGCGAGTTGCATTACATACTGTCACTCAATGTATAATGCAACTCGCTCACGCGAGTCGCAATAATAACTAAATACAAGCCTAACCAACCTATTCTAAACAAACTTTTGGTAAAAATTGGTTAGGTTAGGTTTGTATGTATTTATTATTGCGACTCGCGTGAGCGAGTTGCATTACATACTGTCACTCAGGCCCGGTTGCATCAAAAAAGTTAAACGAAAGTTTATAGTTAAAGTTACAAAAAAGTTACTTTTTTGTCAAATTGAGTTGCATCGCATTTTTGTTAACTTAAACTTAACCGAAAAGTTACTAAAATTTAAACCCCCAGACATGAGAGTTTAAGATTAAGTTAAAGTTAATTTTTGACATTTCTCTCTGAGAACACATGATTTCTCTTTCGTTTCCCTATCGTAGAAAATACTTTTGACAATTGTTTATTTTGTGATGTTATTTTTTTCGTGTTAATTCTTGAAATATAGTGATAATATTTTTTTATGGGGATTCGGATTCATCTGATGAATTTAGTCATCATTAATACATACCATGTTAACTACGCGAAAGCCGAAATTATTCAGGCAAAGGAAAAATTTTTGGTTATGGGATGATGATGAATTTATCGCCCGATTCAGAATGTCTAAAAACAGGGTTCATCAATTAGTGGAACTTATTAGAAAGGACATTGCACCACCATCTAACATTATTTCTTTTTTTTCCTTCCACCAATGAAAAAGGGATACTTCGTCGGCGGTAAAGTTTGCTGACCGATCTCTGAAAAAATCAATTCATAAAACCTTGCCAATAATATCGTTACATAAATGAAATTTTAATGAATATATGTATATGTTGAATTTGAATCCATGCCGATAATCAGACAGCAAATAAACAAATAATGACAGTAACGCGCACTGAGCGGTAACAAATAAAACGAGGTTATATTATGACAGACGCCAAAATCTAGCATGGACAAAATGGTATGGCAATATGACAAAAATAATTCCCGGTGTATTTCAGTTCATTATTACGGAATTTGATCTTTGTTGCGTTGGTATCCCCATTAACTATAACTTAACTTTTTTTTTGTCGGTGCAACTCATATTTCATTTAAACTCGACGTAACTTTTGTTAGACCATAAACGGAGTTTAAAATTTTAACTATAAACTTTTTTTTGGTGCAACCGGGCCTCAATGTATAATGCAACTCGCTCACGCGAGTCGCAATAAAAACTAAATACAAACCTAACCAACCTATTCTAAGCAAACTTTTGGTAAAAATTGGTTAGGTTAGGTTAGGTTCAGTGTTAAAAAAATTCAAGACCTGAAATGTAAGTAATATTTATATATTTTATAACCTTGTTTTTTTGTAAACTTTATTAATTTTCGATATTTCATAGAATTTTCATTTATTTCAGATTTTCGCGGCGTGTTTCTATACTAACAATTAGTTTGAATATTCGCCCATAGATGTCAGAAAAGCAACTATTTGCTTGGGAAACTTCATATATTTTTCGTAATATAATTTTATTTTTTTTTAATTTTTCTAGGCGTTTCCCGGGAAAATTACTATTTTTCCCGTAATTTGTATATTTTTATCTATCTATAGAAAAAAATTCAGCAAAAATGAAGACTTATACCTCTTGTAAATAATTACCTAATTTTTATATCAATATATAGATAAACGCGTATATATTACGGAAAAATAAATTTTATTTGGAGGTCATGCTTTAAAATATAAAAAATAAAAAAAAAATTGCGAGAAATGTATGAAGGAATCCATAATAAAAATGGTTGGTTTCCTGACTCTACTCAAGTTTCCGAAATTCACCACCAGACTTTAACACTAGCGCAATACAATTATATTACAACATAATATTTTAATTATTTATTTATTTATTTTATTTATGTTAAAGTTGGACAAAAAACAGCGTTAAGACATAGTACAATACAATAATAACATCAAGTATTAAGGCCTATTACATTTTGTCGTTATGATTGACATAAAATAATACAAGTTTACAAAAAATAAAAAAATAAAATATGATCATAGGTTGGTATGTAGGTAAGAGCAACATTTCAAGTTAACAATGATTTAAAACATAATATTGAACTAAAAGGAAAAAAGAAAAAAGAGAATAGATGCCGTCAAGGTTTCCTATAATAAGTGGTTATTGATCTTCTTTTGTATAGAGTATTTGAATGTTGTGGAGCTGAGGTGGAAGATGTCAAACTCTTGAAATCTGTTATTGTATGTATCGCACATTCTATGAATAGTCATGTTTTGTGCGTAATTGGTGCGGTGAATTGGAAGGTGGAATAAATGTGTATGTCTAGTTCTGCGAGTAGGAATATTAAATGAAATGGTATTGAGTATTGAGGGGCAGTCGATATTATTATTTATAATGTTGTACAGAAGCATCATATCATTTACTGTGCGTCTATTCTCGAGACTGTCGATTTTATAATAGGTTCTCGCGCAGTCGTAGCTGGGGAACTCGAGGTATGCTTTACGGTTTAAGTATTTAATGAACAATCTTTGTATTCTTTCAATGCGTTGTTTGTATGTTGTGTATCTTGGGGACCAGATTGGGGATGCGTATTCGAGTATTGGTCGAACCATGGTATAATATATAGATTTTAATGTATTTATGTTCTTGAAAGATTTGCAGGTTCTGAATATGAATCCAAGAGTTCTATAAGCCTTGTCTATCATTTTATCTATATGGTTGCTGAATGTAAGGCTCCCATCCATGATTATACCGAGGTCTCTTACAGTGTCGCAAGGTGTTATGGAAACTTTATTAATGTTATAGGAAAAAGTTATGGGTGATTGTTTGCGGGTAAAGGTTAGTTTGTAACATTTGTCTGCATTAATAGTCAATTTGTTTGTCAGGCAGTAGTCCGTAAGTCTGTCAAGATCAGCTTGCATATTGAGGCAGTCGTTGTGATTCCTGATTATAGAAGATATTTTCATATCGTCTGCGAATAATTCGTATTGTGTGTGTAATAAGCAGTTACCGATGTCAAAGATATATATATTGAAAAGAAGTGGTCCAAGGTGAGATCCTTGCGGTACACCTGAGGGAACGGCTAGAAAGTTTGATTTGTGTCCGCCGACAACAACTGATTGGTGGCGATTTGTTATATAGGATCTAAACCAGCGGTGAAGATCACCGTGTATGCCCAAACTGTATAGTTTGTTAAGGAGGATGTTGTGATTAACTCTGTCGAAGGCCTTAGAATAGTCAGTGTATATAGTATCTGTTTGTTGTCTGTTGTGTGTGTTAGTGAGTATTCGATGAGTGAAGGAAATTAGATTGGATGTTACAGATCTATTGCGTAAGAAACCATGTTGGTTTTCGCTTAGCAGGGGCTTGATTTGATAATAAATTTGGTCGTATATTATTCGCTCGAAAATTTTACTGAGAACGGAAAGAATTGATATGGGCCTATAGTTTTTTATGTCAGATTTGGAACCAGATTTGTGAATGGGAGTTATAAATGCTTCCTTCCACTTGCTCGGAAAGTGACCTTCAGAAAGAGAGCGATTAAAAAGTATTGATAGAGGAGTGGAGAGGTTATGAGCACAATTCTTTATGTATAAGGGGTGTACCATATCACTGCCTGCTCCTTTGTTGACATCAACGTTTTTTAGATATTTAAGAACAACGTCATTGGTTATATTACATTTACTGATTGATCTTGGTGAGTCTGCGAGTTGAGAGTTGAATTGGTCTGTTAGCATGGGATTGGAAGAATCGCGATCATACGAAGATGAAAAATGTGTTAGGAAAGCGCGACATATATCCTCACCGCCATGAAAAGTATCTGAGTTGAGGCTCATTGAATTAGGTATATTGTTGTTCGTGCGACGAGTTTTAATGAAGTTCCAGAAGCATTTAGGGTTTGTTGGTAAGTTGGATTCGATAGATTTAATATACTCTTCGTAGCACTTATTAGCCGTTGCTTTTTGGCGGCGTCTAAGTTGGGAGAAAATTACATAGTCTGCTGGGTTTTTGTTTTTAATATACTTATGGTGAAACTTCATTTTTTCTTTACTTATTTTTATTAACGCTGCATTTTGTAAATATCAATTGTGAGTCGCAATGATATTAATTTACATACAAACCTAACTAACCTATTCTTACAAAAAAATTAAAAAAAAAGTTATTATTGCGACTGCATCATATACTGTATTATAATATTTATACCACGCGTGTGAATGTACCAAATTTCATCAAATTCTGAGGTGGTCAGGTTTATACCCTGTGTGGTTATAGTTGCATCATATACTGTATTATAATATTTATACCACGTGTGTGAATGTACCAAATTTCATCAAATTCTGAGGTGGTCAGGTTTATACCCTGTGTGGTTATAGTTGCATCATATACTGTATTATAATATTTATACCACGTGTGTGAATGTACCAAATTTCATAAAATTCTGAGGTGGTCAGGTTTATACCCTGTGTGGTTATAGTTGCATCATATACTGTATTATAATATTTATACCACATGTGTGAATGTACCAAATTTCATCAAATTCTGAGGTGGTCAGGTTTATACCCTGTGTGGTTATAGTTGCATCATATACTGTATTATAATATTTATACCACGCGTGTGAATGTACCAAATTTCATCAAATTCTGAGGTGGTCAGGTTTATACCCTGTGTGGTTATAGTTGCATCATATACTGTATTATAATATTTATACCACGTGTGTGAATGTACCAAATTTCATCAAATTCTGAGGTGGTCAGGTTTATACCCTGTGTGGTTATAGTTGCATCATATACTGTATTATAATATTTATACCACGCGTGTGAATGTACCAAATTTCATCAAATTCTGAGGTGGTCAGGTTTATACCCTGTGTGGTTATAGTTGCATCATATACTGGATTATAATATTTATACCACGTGTGTGAATGTACCAAATTTCATCAAATTCTGAGGTGGTCAGGTTTATACCCTGTGTGGTTATAGTTGCATCATATACTGTATTATAATATTTATACCACGCGTGTGAATGTACCAAATTTCATCAAATTCTGAGGTGGTCAGGTTTATACCCTGTGTGGTTATAGTTGCATCATATACTGGATTATAATATTTATACCACGTGTGTGAATGTACCAAATTTCATCAAATTCTGAGGTGGTCAGGTTTATACCCTGTGTGGTTATAGTTGCATCATATACTGTATTATAATATTTATACCACGCGTGTGAATGTACCAAATTTCATCAAATTCTGAGGTGGTCAGGTTTATACCCTGTGTGGTTATAGTTGCATCATATACTGTATTATAATATTTATACCACGTGTGTGAATGTACCAAATTTCATCAAATTCTGAGGTGGTCAGGTTTATACCCTGTGTGGTTATAGTTGCATCATATACTGTATTATAATATTTATACCACGTGTGTGAATGTACCAAATTTCATCAAATTCTGAGGTGGTCAGGTTTATACCCTGTGTGGTTATAGTTGCATCATATACTGTATTATAATATTTATACCACATGTGTGAATGTTCCAAATTTCATCAAATTCTGAGGTGGTCAGGTTTATACCCTGTGTGGTTATAGTTGCATCATATACTGTATTATAATATTTATACCACGTGTGTGAATGTACCAAATTTCATCAAATTCTGAGGTGGTCAGGTTTATACCCTGTGTGGTTATAGTTGCATCATATACTGTATTATAATATTTATACCACGTGTGTGAATGTACCAAATTTCATCAAATTCTGAGGTGGTCAGGTTTATACCCTGTGTGGTTATAGTTGCATCATATACTGTATTATAATATTTATACCACGTGTGTGAATGTACCAAATTTCATCAAATTCTGAGGTGGTCAGGTTTATACCCTGTGTGGTTATAGTTGCATCATATACTGTATTATAATATTTATACCACGTGTGTGAATGGACCAAATTTCATCAAATTCTGAGGTGGTCAGGTTTATACCCTGTGTGGTTATAGTTGCATCATATACTGTATTATAATATTTATACCACGTGTGTGAATGTACCAAATTTCATCAAATTCTGAGGTGGTCAGGTTTATACCCTGTGTGGTTATAGTTGCATCATATACTGTATTATAATATTTATACCACATGTGTGAATGTACCAAATTTCATCAAATTCTGAGGTGGTCAGGTTTATACCCTGTGTGGTTATAGTTGCATCATATACTGTATTATAATATTTATACCACGGGTGTGAATGTACCAAATTTCATCAAATTCTGAGGTGGTCAGGTTTATACCCTGTGTGGTTATAGTTGCATCATATACTGTATTATAATATTTATACCACGTGTGTGAATGTACCAAATTTCATCAAATTCTGAGGTGGTCAGGTTTATACCCTGTGTGGTTATAGTTGCATCATATACTGTATTATAATATTTATACCACGCGTGTGAATGTACCAAATTTCATCAAATTCTGAGGTGGTCAGGTTTATACCCTGTGTGGTTATAGTTGCATCATATACTGTATTATAATATTTATACCACGTGTGTGAATGTACCAAATTTCATCAAATTCTGAGGTGGTCAGGTTTATACCCTGTGTGGTTATAGTTGCATCATATACTGTATTATAATATTTATACCACGTGTGTGAATGTACCAAATTTCATCAAATTCTGAGGTGGTCAGGTTTATACCCTGTGTGGCTATAGTTGCATCATATACTGTATTATAATATTTATACCACGTGTGTGAATGTACCAAATTTCATCAAATTCTGAGGTGGTCAGGTTTATACCCTGTGTGGTTATAGTTGCATCATATACTGTATTATAATATTTATACCACGTGTGTGAATGTACCAAATTTCATCAAATTCTGAGGTGGTCAGGTTTATACCCTGTGTGGTTATAGTTGCATCATATACTGTATTATAATATTTATACCACGTGTGTGAATGTACCAAATTTCATCAAATTCTGAGGTGGTCAGGTTTATACCCTGTGTGGTTATAGTTGCATCATATACTGTATTATAATATTTATACCACGTGTGTGAATGTACCAAATTTCATCAAATTCTGAGGTGGTCGGGTTTATACCCTGTGTGGTTATAGTTGCATCATATACTGTATTATAATATTTATACCACGCGTGTTAATGTACCAAATTTCATCAAATTCTGAGGTGGTCAGGTTTATACCCTGTGTGGTTATAGTTGCATCATATACTGTATTATAATATTTATACCACGCGTGTGAATGTACCAAATTTCATCAAATTCTGAGGTGGTCAGGTTTATACCCTGTGTGGTTATAGTTGCATCATATACTGTATTATAATATTTATACCACGCGTGTGAATGTACCAAATTTCATCAAATTCTGAGGTGGTCAGGTTTATACCCTGTGTGGTTATAGTTGCATCATATACTGTATTATAATATTTATACCACGTGTGTGAATGTACCAAATTTCATCAAATTCTGAGGTGGTCAGGTTTATACCCTGTGTGGTTATAGTTGCATCATATACTGTATTATAATATTTATACCACGTGTGTGAATGTACCAAATTTCATCAAATTCTGAGGTGGTCAGGTTTATACCCTGTGTGGTTATAGTTGCATCATATACTGTATTATAATATTTATACCACATGTGTGAATGTTCCAAATTTCATCAAATTCTGAGGTGGTCAGGTTTATACCCTGTGTGGTTATAGTTGCATCATATACTGTATTATAATATTTATACCACGTGTGTGAATGTACCAAATTTCATCAAATTCTGAGGTGGTCAGGTTTATACCCTGTGTGGTTATAGTTGCATCATATACTGTATTATAATATTTATACCACGTGTGTGAATGTACCAAATTTCATCAAATTCTGAGGTGGTCAGGTTTATACCCTGTGTGGTTATAGTTGCATCATATACTGTATTATAATATTTATACCACGTGTGTGAATGTACCAAATTTCATCAAATTCTGAGGTGGTCAGGTTTATACCCTGTGTGGTTATAGTTGCATCATATACTGTATT